>CAMKVN010000993.1:0-21717 GCA_946474995.1 Funneliformis geosporum | reverse complement strand
TATAACTGAGTTCGATTTAGCTAATAGTTCACCGACTGTAGAATTACAAATACTCTATTATCGACGCGTATTATACTGCTTTGTGTATAATAGACTACCCTCTTACACCTTTGACCAAGCTATCAACTTAACAATACAAACATATCGTCAGACTGGCACATTCAACAAGGATCCCGAAAGCACTATTTCTGAATATTTTGAAACCCCTACATCAAGCGTACCTCTCTCACCTTCACCAGTTATTTTAAGAACAACTACAATGACTAAACCAAAAGGATCAACTACTGAAATTGTTAGGCCACAAGCCCCTCCAGAACTATTGACTACAACTGAAGACAACCGTTCTCTTCCTGGAGATGACACCGAAAATTACGATGAAAGCTATCCACCACCAGAAGATATTCTTACAGCACAAGTTACTCCTAGCGGAAGTAGACATGTGGATTTTCATGAATCTACGTTCGATTATGGAAGCTTTGGAAATTATAGGAATCAAAATAGGCCGCTTCCTTCTAGAACTGGACAAAATAACCCACCACCTTCTGGAACTGGACAAAATAACTCACCACCTTCTGGAACTGAACGAACTAGCCTACCTCCCTCTGGAACTGGGCAAACTCAACAATCTTCCTCCAGACCAGGACAAACTAACCAACTGTCGTCAGGAAAAAGACAATCTAACAAATCTTCATCAGGAACTGGACAATCTGGCTCAACTCCATCTGGGTCGAAAAATAAAGGATCAACTCCCAGTCAAAAGAATTCCAATAAGTCTAGTTCATCTAAAGCAGGGACACCCCCACCTCAAGGCCAACCTGAAAAGAAAAAGTCAGACAAAAAGAGGAGAAGCCGTCGTTCTCCTTCTTACTATGATAGCTCGTCTTCATCATCTAGTTCTGAATCAGAACATAATAGCTCTGATGGTAATGAATCTGAAAACGATCCTTTCGATGAAAATAATGTGACCAGTCAAGGTCAACTTGATCTCTTTCGAATGATGAAAGGACTGACCACTGTTTTCAAAAATGTTGGATTTGGTGAACAACGTGAAGGCAAATTCGTAGATCTCCCTTCTTTTAAAGGTGGACACCAGGATCCGCAGGATTGGCTCGATAGATATAATAATGCATGTGAAGCTAATAATATTTCCTATCGAAAACGTTTAACTCTCGCACCATCTTTCTTAAAGGATCCGCACTTACTTAGTATAATAAAGCTAAATATGAAAAAGATATTCGTTATTGGGATAATAATGAGGATCAACAAAGGAAACATCGTTCCTTTGTATACCAATTTGTTAAACATTACAATATTACTCATCGTCGAACTTAATGGAGATCAGCTCTGCGACGTTGCAAACAGAGATCAGGACAATCTGTGGAAGAGTATGCTGCTGAAATGGAGTCATTATATTTAAAATTGGTCCCATATCATAACACGCCAGAAGATGAGAAAATTGAACAGTTTCTTCAAGAATTACGTTCTGAATTCCAAACTGCTATTGCCGCCACAGCACCACGTGACGTGGAAGAGGCTATTGATCGTGCCCGATCTATTGAAGCAGTTTTATCAAAAGATACTACACTATCTGGATATTCTTTGAGTAAGGCGTATTTAAATCAAAGTATTGAAACTGTTGAAGAAGATCCAGTCAATATGCAACAACTGATTGAAAAGAATAATGAGAAAATACTTAAAGAATTTAAGCAATTATTGACCAGAACTAATACGACTCCTCAAAATAATGTCAGTGGATATGGATATAATAATAATAATAACAATCGTAATTATAATAATAACAGCAGTCGACCAGCAATCAACAATAACTGGCGAAATAATAATGCGACTAATAATTGGCAAAATAGTAATAATAACAATAGGCCAAACATAAGGTCTTGCTATAACTGTGGATGTAGTGGACACTTCGCAAGGGATTGTACGCAACTACGAACCAATCCAAGTAATCAGAATAATACCAGCACTGGGTGTTATAACTGCAAGCAACCTAGGCATATCGCATGAAACTGTAGAACGCAACCAAGAGGACCATGTATGCATTGTAATCAAGTTGGGCATTGGTCAAGACTCTGTCCAACAAAAACATCTATTATTGAACAGCAAACAGCTCTTTCACAATTTACCCCAATGACTCCTTTCAATATAGAGACTCCTACGCATTTCCCACTACCACCACCTACACCTGTTAGTAATCAACCACCAAAATCGCACGTTAACAGTAGCTACCACTAATAAGGTGTAAGTTCGCTTTATCTAGATCTATACCATCCTAATAACAGGTAGTAGTAATAGATATTCTCACCTATCGTGAACTAATTGAGTTTGGAATCAATAGTGAGTACTGGTCTGTAATAAACAAGTGCTGCATTGTCTGCAAAGAGTATCCGTAATGGTAGGATTAATGGTAGGTACTGTATAACTTGAGTTGAACAATAGCCGCAGGTTATAGGTGGTTGATATTGCAGTGTTTTCAATCATCATGATGCTTATATCACACTAGGATTTTAAGGCTAGAGTTTGATTCTCTGAATGACTTTGACATATGATGAGGCAACTATAGTGTAGGCTATCATTTTAGGTTATTCTTGACTAAAGATGGTACAGCAATTGATTTCAAATTTACAAAATGTTGCAACATAAGCTAAAATTAGTTGCAACGTATGTTGCAACATTATAAGTTGCAACATATATAGGTTAAAACTAATTGCAACGTAAGTTGCAACATTAAAAGTTGCAACATATTAATTACAGTTCCCATCTTTATTCTTGACCCTAATTTCCAATAGTAGTGATGAATGTACATGATGACAGATACCATACGCTCTCTCACACAAGTTAGTGATATGGCAGTCTATTCAGGTATTTGACAATCATGTACTTAGGTTTTATATACTCACACTGGGCTTAAAAATGTCAAAGGGGATAATAGTGATTCAAACTAAATAAGTTGTATAGCTACTTGTGAGCTGTGCGTATCATTATATCATCAGCGCGATCCTAGTAAAGCAAAAAAAAGGTTTTTCTATATTTAAAAATCTGTTTCATACTGTAGATCCGTTATATCATGAAATTCATTATATCAAAATTTGCTATAGAAAGAGTTAACTGTATATTCTCTTATAAAAGTATCTAACTACTCTAAAAATTACAAAAAAAGACAAAAAATCAGTATTTTAAATAATAAATTTATATTTATTTTTAAAATTTGAAATGTAAGACACTATTTAGAAATCTTTTTTCACTTAATTAATAGTAAAATTTTGTAAAAATATTCAATTTTCAAAATGGTAAAATTCTTTACTTTTTAACCAGAATTATTATACCAAAATAAATGTTAAATGTTGATTCTTTATCTAAAGGATAGCATATATTTCTAATATCAAAAAGATTAGATCAGTAGTTGTTAAGAAATCTGTTTACAAATAAATTTATGTTGATAAAGAATTTTAAAGAAAAAAGTTGAATCTTTTATAATATAAATAATTATGGATAATTATAATATATGATTTAATAATTCTGTAAGAAATTCAAATTCTTATTTATAAAATATCAAAATGATTAAAACTTTAGTATAAACTTAAATGAAATTTGTCTATTATAAAATAATAGTTATTAGATCAAGATTAAATAAATTGAAAGCAGATAAATGAATTATATAATTACAATTTAAAGATTTTGAAAAGATATTGATTTTATAATTAAAAAATTCTTAAAGTACAGTGAGACCTCTCTAAATGCACCCCCTTGGAACCATAGTGAAAATTTGAAAAAATGTGCATTTAAGGAGGGTGTGCATTTAAAGAGAGAAATTTTGTATGATCTTTATATACTTGGGGCTGTGTGGAATGTGCATTTATAGAAAAAAAATATATGCATGCATTTAAGGAGGATGTATTTAGAGAGATCTTACTGTAATATGTGATTTATTGAATCAATATGATATGATTTCTGCTATATTTTTAGTAAGAGATTTTAGTGAATTAAAATATTTACAAAAAGAAATTGTGAAGAATCCTCAGATAATTTTAGGAAATAACTGTTATTACTAAAGGAGTTAATTATAAAAAAGATGTATTAACATTTGATTAGATTTTTATGTATTACAATTTTTGTTTAATAATGAAAATTTATTCAAAAGTTCAATAACATTTGATTGAGAATAATTTTAATGTTTAGAAAATTAAATCAAGTATGTTACCTTTCTTAAATGTAATCAGTGATACAAGATATTTTGAGTCAATACATGATTGTTTTATATGCTCAAGACTTAATAACATTTTTTGAAATCTTTTTTATAGTAGTATCAAATTAATACCATTCTATTAAAATATAATAATAAAACATTATTGATTCCATATTTTTTGTATTTAAGATGTCAAATTAAGTAAATTTAACTCATTTTCGAAAAATTTTATTTATTTAATATAAATATCAATCTACTTTAATAAATTATTTATTTATATTTAATTGTTAATTCATCAATAACCATTTCTCCTACTTCATCTATAAATCTTTCCCTATTTTAAACTTCAACTTGCAATTCTTTACTTTTTTATTATTTTTTTTTTTTGGTATAATAAATTATATACAATTGATTGGCTAAATCACGTTACGGATCATAGATCAACCATATATTTCCATAATTAGTGTTCGATAATGAAGATCATGAAGATCTTTGAATCCCACAATTTTACAAATTTTCATTTTTAATATTAATAAGAGTAGAATCCATCTGTTTCTTCCTTAGTTTGCATTCACTTCTGTGAGTGTTTATACTCCCTCTTGTGGAGGAAGGCGATGGTTATAGGTAGACTCTTTCACCATGTCTTCGGATAGGTAGACGGATTCACCATGTAGTCTAGTCTTCACTTTATGAGTGGTAAAACTATTATAAATTATAGCGGGTGGTGTGATAAGAGGGTAAAAATAAAAAAAAATTTATATAAATATTTTCATATCGATTCATATGAAGTTCGATTAATTTATGCCCTTCAAAAGATTGTTATGTATGTTTATTCGTTTGTATTACTTTTTTATGAAAGCGAAACCCAAATTACAGTATGGAATAACTTCATTTGCTTTTTTAAAAATATATAAAAATTGCCTATCGTAATGATCGTGAAAAAAATACGATATTAAATAAAATTTAATTTTGATCTTTAATTGGTAATTTCAGTTGTAAATATTTAATAATTCGGATATGTTTCCCAAAGATGTGAAAATTAGTAAGATTATTTTTCGTTATGAAAAACAAATAGAATCTTCGTTCTACTAAGATTACAATGATTTTAAAGAATCCATAATTAATCTTTAAAAAGGTATAAAAGGGTATAATCAATTTTTATTGTGAATTAGTTTCCTAATATAATTTTCTCCAAAAAAAATTTAAATAATAAATATATTAAATAATCTATGATTTATAATGTCCATGAATAAATAAATGAATGAATATTACAACTACTTTTACAACTACTATTACAACAACTATTACAATACACTGGGTAATTTTAGTGTGATCGATGTTTGTGGTAGTGGATAATTGAAATTTGTAGGTTTGGTATTTGATGATGATTCTTCAGTTGGTGACAATTGACGATCATCAATACATGATGTTTTTATCCATTTACCTTAAAAAATAAATAATAAATTAGATAAATAAAATAGACAAAAAATTTTAGCGCATTCTCTATTAACATTTATAGTTGTCATTTTGCTCACCTGGTA
This sequence comes from Funneliformis geosporum, assembly GCA_946474995.1. Classification (NCBI taxonomy): domain Eukaryota; kingdom Fungi; phylum Glomeromycota; class Glomeromycetes; order Glomerales; family Glomeraceae; genus Funneliformis; species Funneliformis geosporum. The sequence goes on along the minus strand of CAMKVN010000993.1, from coordinate 15,975 downwards.
CAGCCAGGAAATATTGATCTATGGAATCTCTGAATCTATCTTTATATTGATCCGGTGGTAAAACCGTGACTTCTTTTGCATTTCTTCCAATGGTTTTACCTTTACTTTCAATTTTTTTATATAAGGTATATGCTCCAATAAAATCTACAATTCCTGCTATTAATTCTTTCTTTTCACCATCAACTCCTACTAATAACGAATAATCCATAATATTTGAATCTGCTAAGAATTGTGTATCGTTAAGTATTGCTTCTCGAAGAATCTTTTTGGAATGTGAGTGTATTAACAAACGTGATTTATATCTTCCTTCAACCCAATCACCATCCCATAATGTCACATCTCCTTCTTGAGGTTGTTCTCTTATATGACGTTCTTGAATTCCTTTCAAATCAAATTTCTATTAAAAAGAAAAGAGGTTATAATAAGCTTAGATATCTACATTTATATATTATATATAAAAATGCTTACGCTTGTTATGGTTTTCTCAAAGAATAAATGTTCCATTACCAGGACATCCATCTTTATGATATTGCTATTCTTTTTTAAATCCTTAATCTTTATTGTATAGAATCCAAAAATCTTTGCAAGGACTGATGGTATCTATTTACAAAATATATATAAATTTAGAGAATATAATATTCCATAATCAGGTTAAGTTGTACGTACGATAGGAGCCTTGTTCATATATTCAAAATACTTTGGAGCAAATTTCAATAAAGCTTCTTTTTCTCCGATTCTCCAAGATGATACCATCTGTTTTATAATAAGCCTTTCGTCTATAATAAATATAAAATTTATTAAGTTAGAAATTCTATATATTATCTAAAACAATCTTAATAGTAATAATATTACCCTGCGTTTTGAAGAAAGTGCTTGAACTTTTGCCACCTGTGACTTTCCAAGTTGAACATCGAGCAAGAGAGTCGATGGATAAATTTTCGATTCCACATCGACGTCGAAGTGAATCAAATTGTGTGCCAAAATAGACTGTACACGAAAATTTTTTCATTCCATGCGTAAACTCTACAAAAATGGAGGAAATTATTACAATGAAAAGAGAGAGTGTGTGTGTGACTTAAACTCACGATGTTTTAAATGTGGGGTTTCTTTTTCTTTTTGAGTCTTCCGACTCCATGAAAATGTTGAATCTTCCTTTCTTTTTGGTAACTCCTTATCATTTATATCTTGTTTTTCGTTTGATAATTTCTCGGAACCATTAAATGATTCTGGTTTTTGCTCCTCTTTGACATATTGTGCCTTTTCATTGAAAATCTCATCTTTAGCTTTCTCGGAATCTTCATTCTTTTGTCCAAAAATTCCACCAAATTTTCCGCCATTTTTAGGAGTAGCCTGTTTTTCACCTTCTTTTTCGGGGTCTTTTTTCTTATCTCTGCCACTAAGAGACAAATTAAATGATCCAAGATCAAATCCATGAGGGATTGTATAAGTATTATCTTTAACATGTTTACGTCGAATAGTGAAACTATACTGGTCTAAAGTTGGTAGTCCATTGGTTCCTTCCGAATCTGTCGATAAATCTTTCTTTAACGCGAGATTCGATGTGGATGGACTTTTGAATGAAGTAATTAACGTTGAGAATGAGTTTGAAACTTGAGGTTGATGATGTTCAGATATGGGGGTTACTGGAGCTGATTGTGTAAATGACAATCTAACATTTTGTCGCATAAGTGACAACTCTCTTAAATAATCCCTTGAACTAATAAAAATAAAATTTTAGTATTAAAGTATTTCTGTTTATAAATATAATTCCATAAATATACCTTAATGTAAATGCGATGATAGAACTAGGTTCATCTTCTCTAACTATGATAGGAGATCCAGGGAAAACATGGCAGTTACTTGAACTACGTAGGGAAAAAAAGTTGTTTTATTATCGATGCAATTATATTTAATAAACAATTTTAATATTATGGTTACCTTGCATATTCCGGCTCAACCCATTCAATATTCGAAAATTTTGCTAAACTTTCTTCACGAACATGAGCTTTTTGCCAATCCAACAATCGTTTTTTTGTTGAATGAATTTTCTCTACAAACAATTTCCGCACATCATTCAAAACAGTAGCTTTTGTTTTCTTAAGAATATCATAAAGTTCAAATTCGTCTACACGAAAATCTTTTGCCATGTCATCCAACAATTTTAAATAACTTTTCTTTTCACTAAGATCAACATTATTACCATTAACCTTAATGGCAATGTCTCCCTTGGAATTAGAGTCCGTTTCATTAAGTGACAAAGAATCAAAGTATTCTTCTAATGCTGTTATATGTTGTTTAACGCCACCATAAAAATATGTGATTTCCAATCTGGTCTCATCAAATAATCTCATCTCATCCTCATCGTCAATAAAAAAAAGTTTATCAATTTCTTCGGCTTCACCTAAAGTATGTTTAATTGGAGTCTCTTCTTGACTAATTTGCAATTTTGGCAATCGCATTTCAAATAAATCAACGTGCTCACATCCAATTTTCACGACCAAATCTTCTCTGCGAAAACATCTGACCAAAGAATCAAAATGCGAACATAAAGTCTTAGGGGTAAAATCTTCATTATAAATTAAATTTTCAAGATATTTTCCAAATGAATAAAGATAAGTCGCACGTGACATTTGCACGATTGGAGTTTTCACGGAACACGATTCACATTGTGTCCACATTAAAATGCTATCGGAGAAGGATTTTACATGGGGATCAGGTAATTCTTCAAGTGTTATACTGATCCTGCCTGTATTGTGAGTATACGTGCTAATATGATCGAGTCCAGGATGGTCGCATGATGCATCTTGACAAATTTCATGAGCTTGATCGCATAGCAGATTAATGATTTCTCCCAGGCATTTATCGGGGTGATCATTATTCTTGTTATAATACTCCATTGTGGTTATTTCATGATTATGACATGGCGATATCGAAGTAGGTGACCAAAACCTAGAGAAAGAACATGATAATGCCTGATGTTTGAATACACAATTCAATGAATTATTATTTGTCATCAAATATGTAAGTCCCGATCGGAAATCCTGCGAAACCTGATTCGTCCCAGTAACAGATGCATAAGTACGATATTTTCCAGTAGAATTTCTCGTGGAAGCTGCCCCATTTCCATTGGAGAAGTCATTAGCCAAATCCAAAGCATCATTTACAGCATATGACTTATATGTACCATCTTCGTTTGTATGAAGACTGATCTCAGTTTCTTCATCTCTTAAACGCACTAAAACATGAGGAGGAGGAAATTTCACTCCCGGAGATGATGATAGTATAGTGTTTTCCATTTGATGAATTGCCCTTGCAAATTTGCTTTTAGCTAAAATTGTCATATCAACCTCTTCCTCAGTGTTTATCGTCGCTAAAGTCGAATTAATTGATAGTTTTGAAATATGATTTCTTTTTAATGAAGTTCTCCTTATCAATCCATGCTTTTCATGAGATTTGTTTACATGATCTCTAATATTTGACATGTTATTATGTTTCATCAGCCATCCAAGCCATGAAGATTTTGAAGAACGTCTAGAATTTCTTAATCTATTTTGAACATCCTCAGCATCTTGACCATCTTTTGTATCATCTCTCGAGATAAAATGATCCCTAAATAAACATACCTCAAGTCTCAAATTACACACAACATAGATCATTAATTCTAAAATTTTATCCACCTTATTAACATATTCCTTTGCACCCTTTAATATTATCGTTCCACCTATCCAATTTTTCATTTCATTCTTAGTAAATACCAGACCTTTTTTTTTTTTTTTTGAAAAAGAAAATTATAAAAATTATATATATATATATATACAAATGATGAAAAAGATGAAAAGGATTGATCACATGGATTATATTTTTAGAATTACCTTCTTCGTTTTCACGTTTAAATAGATGTTCACCGTCAAAATAATTATAAACGAAATGTGAATCCATAGGTTTCCCACCATCTTTTTTTAAAGTTATTACAAATTTTGATTCACCTATAAATTTATTTTGAATAGTTTCCGATGTTAAATTTTCATCATTTTCTTTTTCTTCTTGTTTATTACTATCATTATTACCATTGATTATTATTTTTTTCGAGGAAATGATACCATGTTTTTTTATTTCATGTTGATATATTGCTTCTATAGCTTTTGGAACCGTTTCGGCGATATCGAGTATAATTCCCAAGATAATAGTTTCCCAAGGATTGGTATCAAGGGCACAATTATGTAGGCTTTGTTTTAAAATATTACGTAAATGACCTAATGAAATACTATCTAATGATACATCGCTTGAACCTTGAATTGGTGTAAATAAAGTTGATGGTATAGATTTTGTAGATTTTAAATCTGAAATTGACCTTTCTGTTGGTAAAGCAGGCAATGGTTTACGTGAAGGATTTCTGATGTTTATTAGGTTTTCTGCAGACATTTTCGAAAGATTCAATTTTACAATAAATAAAAAAAACGTTATTACAATAGTAATTATTTGGAAAATAAAAAGGTTGAATAAACATCTTGGTTTATATATATACTATTAATTCCAAACACAGCAAGCAAAGCAGATCATAGCAGATCAAATGGTCATTATACAGACAGGAGATCTTATGACTAGAATTCCCACTTTTTTTGGACATAATTTGTTCTTTTATATTGTCTCGTATGCATGTTGTGTCATGGCAAAGAATCAAAGACAAGCGAATTCGTTAATGGCGCAGCATAAGAGATTTATTTCAAAATGTATTACAAGAAAAGTCATAAAATAACAATTAATAAGGGGTGTTTTAAGTAGCTCGTTTGTCACAACTGTGACTTCTTTTCTGGTCGCTTATATCTGATAGTTCCTCCTTGTATGTATTCAACAGGTCGATTCATTCCATGTTGTTTCAAACTACCGAAAAATGTACGTTCTATTAATTGATTTAATAAAAATGTGTTGTATAATATTTATCAACTTTTTACTTACTACAATCCGCAAGCATTACAAAGCAATTTCCCTTGATTATCCCTTCGCCATGCTGGAGAATTGGAGGTATTACAATTTACACAGACATTTCTTGCCGATATATTTGGATTCGTTAAAATTTCAAGAACTTGTGGATGATAATTGACTGCAGCAGCAATCCTATCTTCGAGTTTCCATTGTTCTATGAGACTTTTTTTTTAAAATAAAATAAATATTTACTTATGGAATTTAATTAATTTAATTTCCAAAGTTGATTTTACTTACGAAATCGCTTTATCAATAGGTATTAAACCTGCCATAACAAAATCTTCTACTGTTAGATTATACATCCATTCTTCAAATAAAATTTCTTGTCCGTCGCTTAATGTTATTTTCATTGGAAAATCTTTTCCGTCGTTTGGCATTGTGGTTCGTCTGTTGCAAAAGAATTTAATTAACGGAGGTCGCGAAATTTATTGAACAAGCTTGAGTTTTATATCTTTCAAAAAAAAAAAAGGAAATTCGTTAGTTATTTTGAAATAAATTTGGCAATTAGCATTGAAAACTTCCTTGCAAGAATGTACTAGACAAAAATATCCAATTTAAATAAGGATAAATTCCTTTCTCGTTATCAGATAAAAACAAAAAATTAACTTTTATTGTTTTGGCGGAAATCTTATAATGGTATTATTTTTTTTTAATTTCATTTATTATGCTGTTGTAAATTTCTTTAATTATTTAGCAACGATAATAATAATGATAATAAACAACAATAATAATAATGATAAAAAAATAATTGGAAACCAATTATTTCATTAAATTAGTTAAATTGGTTTACCTATTGTTCTATAAAAATAAAAGAAAAAGAAAACGCGATTGAAGTCCAAGACAAGAAAAACTTAAAGGATAAAATGCGAACCATTTTAATTACTTTTTTACAATCTTCTTGAAAGCATCTTTCAGCATTTTTTCAAGAGAACCAAATATGAAGGAATAACCTTGTGAAAAAAAGCGCAAGGAGATAAAGCCAATTATTTATACGTTTTAACTTGTTTGCTATAAATGAACAAAATTTACTAAAACGGGATGGAACAATTGCAGATGCAGTTTCGTAGACATATTTAGTAAAACTTTTATCCATTATAGAATTCTCCCAATAAAAGTTTCCTGTCGCGAAATCATGGCTAGCTAAAAAAGTTCCTTCAATGGTGCAGATGATGGTAAAACGAATTGATGTTCTTTTTCATCTGTTCAATGCTAAAACAACATGGAACCAATAGCAAATCTTTCATGGCGCAGTAAATAAATAAAAAACCATATTACATATTTGAATCATGTATAAAAAAGATTTCTCGAGAATAAATCATTACCAATATGCAAAATGCGAGAATTATTAAGCTTAATTAAAAACATGATGTCGTCACACCGCGTGACCGACAGGTCGGTAAAGTCCCTTGAATGGTGATTTATGTTAATTTGATTCATACTTTTTTAAAATTTCATACAGGAAAGAATGGAAAGAGATGATAATTATGAGGAACCAAACATAGTAATTATCACGGTGATAACATAATAACTTTCACATGTGCCAATTGCAGAGTTTTTACGCTATTTATCATTGATGAACAGATTACATGCTTTCGAAACTTGCATTGATTCATATTATATTGTTTGACAAGTAATAGCTTCAAATAAAACCTCTTTTTTTTAAAAAAATTTACTTTCATTTATCTTTTAGTAAAAAGAAAAAAAATTTTAGTCTACGCTGTGTGTTTTTCCTTCGGGGAATAATAATATCCAAGGGCTCTGCATACCCGACTTCTTAAATAGGAAAACGAATAGTTCAATTCAACAACATTTGAACTGTAATACAAGAGAAATTTAAATCTCTCAGTGTTTTTTCGTTTTACAGTAAACAAAAGGATTTATGCGAACACAATAGAATAATTTTAATTTAATTTCAAAAAAAAAAATAATTAGAAGTTTAAACCTTTTTCTTTTTATAAGCTGCGACGAAATTTGTCATTCAAAATGACTTTGGAAACCGTATATGCGATTTATCCATTTGAAGCTGAACATGATGATGAGGTTCCTTTTCAAATGGGGGAACCGATAACAGTATTAGAAAAAGATGATTTGTATCGGGATGGCTGGTGGAGGGTAAAGATAACTACCAAATTACCTTTATTTTAATGATGTATTTATTTAAATCACGTGATTCTCAATTCAAAAAATTTTTTTTATTAATAAAACGAACTTCTCCTTATGCCGTCATCATTCAATTGGATATTATTGCAAATAGGGAAAAAATATTTGTGGGCAAATTGGACTTTTCCCAAAGAATTATACAACATACGAGAAACCAAATCCAAAAAATGCATCATCGTCTCCTGTAAGTAGTAATAGCATTAAAACAAGTTCGCGACAATTGTCGCCAACATCAGCTTTTAATATGCGTGGATCAGATTTGGATTTGCCTTCGGCACCTTTTAGGAGGCCAAGCCCATCTATTGATGATACAATAGTTGATATACAAAATAAATTACATAGAATGGGAGTTAGATCTGAAGAAGAAGAAATATATCAGTATAAGCTAAATCAACAAAATCTTCTATGGTCACCAAAAAACGGACATTCTAATAAATATCCCATGACATCATCATCGGAATCTAGCACCTCGAGTAGTCGGATTTCATCATTAGAGAGACAACATAGTTCTCAGTCGCGATCTGTAGGTAACACGAAGAAAGTTGAAAGATCTTCTTCTGAAAGACCATTAAATGGGCATCCAATGTCCTGGGATGTGGATCAAGTATGCATGTGGTTATCAGAGAAGGGATTCGATTCGGAAATTCATCATTTTATAGGTGAGTCAAAAAATCATTTTATTATTTTGCTGATTAATTTACAAAATTACTGACTCCAACTAATTATGTTTTTAAAAATTATAGAGAATGACATCACAGGTGATGTACTTCTTGGGTTAAGCTTATCAACATTAAAAGAGTTGGATATAAACTCATTCGGTAAACGCGTTCGTATAATGAATGTTATTACCGAACTTAAATCCCATTATAGCGAAAACGATGATGTATCAGACTTTGAAGAATTTAATCAACAATCCACAACTTTTTATCCTGACTCGCTTCCGTTATCCCCGCAGAATGGTGTATATTCTAATCAAGCCGTGAATTCAAGTGGAAGTTTATTTAACCATTATAGTACAATTCCAAACTCTTTGTCGCACGTTGAGGAGTTGGTTGCTTTTCCTAAGCATTTGATAGATGCCCAAAGAAATTCTACTGTTACAAAAAATGTTCCACCCACATATTATACGTATTCACGGCGAGTTGGTGATGCGGAAGGTTCAAACATCGAGGTGTGACATCTATTAAAATTTTTTCTATTTGATTACTATTTGGAATTTTCTAAAAAAAAAAAAATTAATTTTAAAGACGGTTATAAAATCACCAAATAAGAAAAGCGGTAAATTTTTGGCAAAGTTGAGTTTTTCGAAAACTAAGGATAGGAATAGTATAAATAATACGGGTAAAAAAGAGAAAGCACGAACTAACTCTGGAGGAGGTTGGGATTTCAATAGGGTAAGGATTATGTTTTAATATTGTAGCATTATAAAGGATTTGTAATAACCTTTGATTTCTCACACTTTAGAGTGAAGAAGAATATGTTATGAAAGACAAAATAATGAAAAATAAATCAGCCGGAGAAGAGTCTGCGTCATCACAAGAGATGGAGAAGAATCGATTGAAGTTCGTGTCCAATAAAAAAAATAGATCTGTTTTGGTAAATAAATATTCAAAATTATTTTATAATTTAATATGGGATGTATCTCTTATCATATATTTTTATTTTTAGGATCGAAGTAGCTTGGTCGGAAATCAATTGGGTCTCCCTAAACGACCAATAGAGTAATTATTAAGATACATACATTCATCATCTATACTTTTACCTACAATTATTTTATTAATAAGTTGACTTTATATAATTATTAGGATGCAAAATCAACTAATTAATTCTAATTCAACATTAAACGATCGTAAAAATAATATTTATTCATTGGAGAACATTGGTAATAATATAAATTTGAGCGACGAAGCGTTTAATTCAATTGGAGAGGCAGATCATGAAGGATATTTGAAAAAACAAGGAGAAAAATATAAGACATGGAATTCACGTTATTGCATATTAAAAGGGATTAATCTTTATTACTTTAAGAATGATAAGGTAATGAACATAATTTTCTTTTTAATAAAAAAAAAACATAAAAAGATGTGCAAAACATTTTAAATATATAAATATATTTTTTATCAGGAACTTGATCTATCGAAGGCGAAGGGATACATAAATCTAACCGGATATCGTATCATCTCGGATGAGAATATATTACATGGAAAATATGGATTCAAATTGATTCATGATACAGAGAAATCGCATTATTTCGCACATGAAGACATGAAGACATTGAAAGGTTGGATTAAAGCAATGATGAAATCCACAATCGCAAGAGACAGCAAAGGTATTTAATAAAAGAAATTATTTTAATTAATTTATTAAACATATTTTGATTTTGAAAATTATATTAAATTAAATATTGATGATTATCATTATAGCACCAGTTATTAGTTCAAGTAATATAGCAACGATTCCGCTTTCAGAAGCACGCAAAATGACACCACGCCCACCAGAAACGAGAAGACCTCCTGTTGGATCTGCTTCGATAAATAAAGTTTCGTCACCCATACTTCGGCCAACTTCACCTATTTCACAAAGATCAGGATCACCGATACAAGCAAGACCTTTAACGCCTACATTGCAAACATTTCAAAATTCTTCACCATTAATGAGACCATTTAATAATAGGTCAACGGTTGAATTCTTTTAAATTAAATCATCTAATAATTTCTTTAATTACTTGTAGATTATTTACGTCTAATAGATCCATACTTTTCAAGAGATATTAAATAGTAATTTTTAAAAGTATTATGAGTGTAGTATTATTTTAGTATAGTGTATAATTAGTATTATTATTAATATTTTTATATTTATTATATTTAAAGGCTTTAATTTTTTTGTAATAATAGTAATGAGTAATAATAGTAATAATGAGAAGAAAAGGAACATTTAATATAGATTTTTTGTAGATCAAAAATCAAAGAATTTTTATTTTATTTTTTTATTTTTAATAAGTTACGCGTCATGTGATGATGATGATCTCGTAAACCGGTTAATTTGTTATAAATATGAATTCCCAATGAATCCAATTGCAATCTCTCCCCAAAAATCTCTTTTTTTCAATAAATTGATCAAAAAAAAAAAAAAAAAAAAATTTTTTTTTTGTTATAAATTTGGATAAATGAATTTTAAAAAAAAATCCCACGATACAAAAACATCTCAATGATGAAACATACACTTCTAAAATGGAAAATACACCATAAATCAACGTATTTTATATATCTATCTCTATTTTTTTTCTGAGATTAGATTATAGATTATTAACCAATAAAAAGAAATACTGTGGTTCTTTTATTGGTATACAAGTAAACGAAAGGGATATCAACGGGGAGTTATGACGATAAACGATGTGGAAGTGTAAAGTAACTAAAGCAGAACGCTTATTCGGTGATTCCATTAACAACTGGAAATGAACAAGTTGCTAGAGTTGTTATTAGAACTCATGAAACTAATGAACAAACTCGTACTTTTTGCTTCATAAATAGATCTTTTATTAAATATTATGTTGGAATAGCTTATTCTCTTTCTCTTTCTCTTTATACTTATAATTCATTATGGTTAAAAATCAAAAATATTTAGAGATTGGAGGTTGTAGTAGTTTTAGTTTGCTTTTTTTCATAGACATTAATTATTTGGGCTTCTTGATTTGCAATAAACTTTTTGTAGTGGGTTCAAAACCATTTTTTTTGGGTTCACACATATGATTCATAGATGCATATGGAACATCTTATATGTATGGATTATGTCTATAATAAACTAATATTTTCTGTTTGTTTACAAAACGCGTAATAAAATATATATATTCATTAATAAATGTTGTTTATCGAATGCATTTTCCGAATAATGAAACTATCTTTATTTTTTGGTACATAAAATGTATTCCATCCAACCAAAATAAAAGGAAAGTTGGCTTAGAAATTTATGCGCTTTATGCGAAAGCATGCGTATATACATGTAATAAATAAATCGCTCCATAAACATTTGTTTTTTTGACTGTTTCCCTATTTTTTTTTTTCTTGTTGACATCAAAGTCAAAATCAAAAGGTCAAGTTTATTTATCATCAAAGTTTTACTTAATATTTTTTTATCAAAAGTTTTTATAACATTAAAATCAACGATAAACTTTTTTTTTTTTTTTACATAAATGGAGATTATCCCCGAAGGGTAACACATCTTTAATCTGTAATGACTTTCAGTCTATCTTTCCAATAAAGTTTCAACTATTCTCATTGAGATATTAAAATTCGACTTTTATAATCTTTTTAAACTTCAAAAAATGTAGAATATCTACTAGTGAAACTTGATGATGCCAGCTGTTGAATCGAATCGGAGGTCGGTCTGAGTAGTTGTAATGAAAGGTAGCACTAAGTGAAACAATGGTGGAACTCTACCACTAAAGTTCCATGTGAAGGATGTGAATGCATGTGAATTTCAATTCATAATTTTCTAATATATTTTTTTAAAAAATTATATTTAGATCAAAAAAAAAAAAAATAAAATAAATATAAAAAATGACCGATTTATACTGGTATGAGTCATTCAATTATTTCCATTTTCTTTTGTTCTTTGTTCAAAATTAAAATGGGGTTTATTTAAATCAAGAAAAGGATATATTTGATAGATTTTTTTTATCTGAAAAAGATATATAAATAAATCCTGAGTATATAACGATAATATATCCACGTTTTTGATTCATTTTTTTTAAAAAAATCACGTGATATTGCTATATATTTGTCAATTTTACCACTTTTTACCTTTGCAATTGCAAAAGAGCATCATTATTCCAATTTAAGTTTTATTGAAACTTTTTCAATTTTTGGCTAAATGACTTTTATTTCATTGTTTATAGGCGTTTGAAAAAAAAATACTATTCGAGAATTTATGTCATATAGTTGGATTCGTTATTATTGACATGCATGAGGTTTTTATACGATTTTAAAGTCATTTATTAAACAAAAAATCTCATTTTCTGTAACAGACAATAGTAACGCGTGAAACCTTTAATACGCGTCATCAACAAAAGAATGCACTCTACGTAACTTTTTTATTCAATAAAAAAAAAAATCTGTCGGAAAATCGATTCAATCAAGAACTGCGTCATATGTAGTTTTAAAGCTCAATTCATTCTAATTGTATAACACAGGTTACAATAAGATTATTTTGAGGTAATGTATCTTTAAATTTGTAATTATTGATTGTATGTAATGATTACATTCGTAATTATTGACACATATATCCTATTGAATAAATTTTTTCTTGACGACAGACAATATTAGCGCGTTGATTATATGACACGTACGGTTTTATCATTCGATAGAAATGACAAGGAATTTTAACGTGAAAAAAAAAAAAATAATCAATTCAAATAAATTAAAAATCTTTATTTCAACAAGAAATCAAAAAAATTTTTTAAAATTTTATTCGCCATTAATCAGATTATTTTGGGATAAAGTAAATTTTTTTAGATTTGTAATTATTGATTTCCGTTTATGAATATTGGATTCGTAATTATTGACACAAATAGCCTTTTGAAGAACTGACAACAGACAATATTAACGCTTAGACATATGACATGTACGTTTGTTATCATTCGATACAAATGCCAATTAAAAAAAATGCAATTGAGGTAAAGGGTTTTATGATTGAATTTCTGTTTATGATTAGTTTTTGAATATCTTTTCTGACGACGGACAATATTAAAGCGTGAAACAAGGGAATGTACGCTTTAAGAAAACCAGACACGTACCTTTTTAACATTCGATGTCGAAAAAAAAAAAAAAGAAAAAAAAATTAAATTAATTAAAAATAGATTAAAACTTTTTATTTCAAACGCTCAATGCAAATCATAATTTATTCAAGTTTTATTCACCTTTAAACATATAAATAAGATTGATTACAATTAAATTACAATCAGATTCTTTTAAGGTAAATTGAATTTCTGTTTATGAATGAGAATGGTTATTAACAACTTTCCAAAATTATTATAAATATAATCAAGTCAAGACAATGAACGATACATTTCTTCACAATGGATAATTCAAATAATAATAATGATGATAAAAATAAAAATCAAAACGGTGTTGCGCAAATTCGTTCAAGAAACAACACCAATACCAATACCCTCGAGCGAATTGCTCAGCTAGGACCACAAATCACAAACAAACCATTTGAAAATAATCTATTTAATGGTACAATCTTTAATGATTTGAATAATAACAACAATATTGAATCATTAATTTTACCCTCGGGGTGTTTTGAAACTTCTCCTTTTCCTTTAAATGATTTCATCAATTCGATTTGATTGATTTATTTTTTAAATGTTGCGTAATTATCGATAATGACTTTTAAAACCATTGTCAAGTAAATCTTTTTTATCTTTAAAAATTTATTGGTTTGATTAATTTTAATTTGTTTTGAAAATATCTTTATTCACACAATTGATAATTATTTTTTTTTAATTTATCAAGAAAAGAATTATTATAAATTCAAAAAAAAAAAAAAAAATTATTATCATTTCTTATTACTTGTATTCATTCATGTAAAAGTAGTATAGTACATTTTCAATTCATCTTTTAATTATTCGTCACAATTTAAATTCAATCAATACATATAATAAGTAATAAATTTATTAAACTGATCTTGTTTTATATTATTAATTTAAGTTTTGTATAGTTTTAATACATCAATAACAAAAAATCTAATGTGACGCAGCAATTATCAATCGAAAACACCAAGAAGCAATTTTCTTTAACTTCAATTGGGTGGGTCACGGCTTGAAAAAGAATAATGCCGAAAATGACCAAATATTATGTAAAGCTAGATGCTTTCAATCATTTTTTATTATTTAAAAGTTAAAAATTAAAAGAAAATTAATATTACATAATAATTAAAATTCATTTTCGCTTGATTTTAATTTTAGAAATTGAAAAGTAAGTTTGCCATGCTATTAATCAAATGATATAATAATAATTTGCATTACGCAATAAGAGAATAAAAAAGCATTAAGCTATTTCGATATAGTTTTTTTTTTAAAAAAATAATTTCTTGATAAATGGACATAGGCCAGGGTTGGGAAGTACAATGATTAGTACAATTAGTACAGTTAGTACATTATAATAATTATATAAAAATTAGTACAAGTACAAGTACAGTACAAGTACAGTGTTAAATTTATCTAGTACATACAAAATTCCCAACCCTGGACATAGGTACGAAAAATATATTTAAATGAATAGAATGTTATTAATTCTCTTTCTTAACTTTTTCATAAATAATATACTTTCCAACAAGTCCAGAAAATCCGACAACCAACATGATTAGAAGTTTATTCTCGAATTTCGCGAATCTGTAATCGAAAACTGCTTTTCAAGGCTCGCGAATTTGTAATCGAGCTGCTTTTCAAGGCTTTCAATAAATTCCTTTACGCGTTTTTCTGCTCGTTTGTCATAATCTTGTAATATTCTTTCCAAGTGTAAGTTTTCTTTTGTTCCAAAGGAGGAGTGGTGGTACGACAGCCACGCCTCAAACTCGTTTGGTCCTTTGTCACACGACTAGATATATTTCTGGTAGTGACAACATGAATCATATGAAATCCATTTCTGCAGCCATTTTTATATTTTTGGAGAGTAGGTTTTGATAGTATAAAATTTATTTCTCGTAATTTTTATGGAGAAAATAACAACGGAAAATATAAAAATATTTTTCGTGAGAAATTCTAATGGGAAAGTTTGGGTATATATATATGTCTACATAAACTTAGCTAATAATTCTTACGTATAAACGGCTTTATGATTCATTGATTATCTTTCGGAACAATTATTTCCGAGATGATCAAGTCACCCTACATAGCTTCTCCGAGCTAAACGTTATGAACTCGTATAAAAAAAAAGGCCGACGTACATTATCACAGTTGAAAGAAGCATTGACGAAAAAATTATTGAAGTTTGGATGAAGCATTTCGCAAACTAATGACCAATTTTTCGTATATTTCTTAAGACCTTACTAATGCAAATATAATTTTCGGCGGGATTTTTGCTAAGATTAATGCTATTATTAACTGTTGATTGATTTTTCTGAAACTGCGTATGGCAAATGACTCTGAAAAGACCTTGAATGACATCATTTTAATGATAAATTTTCAAGTAAAAATGATTAAAATAGTAAATGACCTTATGATTTGCGTTCTCATAAAGTATAACTGTCGAAAACTTTTGTTTTTTCAGAATATGAATATTGATGATTGGGACAAATAAAACCAATTCATGGAGCTTTTTTAATATTATTACTAGAGGTTCAAAAGTGTCTATTTCTTTTATTTTTAGAACGCCAGACTCCAAGAAAAAAATTTGATTCGCAGGTATGTAACTCATTCGTTAGTTGGGGGGGGGGGGGGGGGTTTGTTTTTTTTTATTTTTTTAAATAAAAAAAAAACTAACACTATAGGATTCACATTAACACTAATTACCGATCTGGAAGCTTAAATAAACTCTTGAAATCTTTGAAGAGAGCAATTAGTTTTTTTTTATTTTTATTTTTATTTTTTTTTTTAAAAAAAAAACCCTTTCCTTTGTAGATCATTCTGGAAACCTACTTGGTTAGAAGGTAAGAATTTTATTATTATTATTATTATTATTATTATTATCTTTAAAAAAAAAGAAGAAATTATAGACTCCTTCTAGGGTGTCCACGTGACAGTCTAAAAATCGCACGTGATTTTACGATTTTTATCGAAAAAATCGCGACTATAATTCTAGTCGAAATTTTATAATTTTTAGTAAATTGACCAAA
>CAMKVN010000992.1:0-21719 GCA_946474995.1 Funneliformis geosporum | reverse complement strand
AAAGGAATAAAAAATAAAGAACAATTAGATGAATTGAAAAATGACTTGAAAAATTACCTTAGTAGATTTAGTAAAATTTTGGCAAAATGAAAGCCAATTTGTCTCCAACTAAAAAACATTTTTTTAGAAAATAATTTGCTTCCGTTTGAATTTAATTGAGAAAATAAGAATATTTTTCAAAAAATAATTAGCGACTTACTAAGGGAATTAAGGGGCGAAAAAGGAGAAACTAATTTACTATCCCGAATTTTACGGATAAGTTTATCCGAAGAATGTAGCAAAAATCACCAATCGACAAAATTATTAGAAAACAAAATAAAAGATTTAGAAGAATTACAAACTGAACCTAATTATCGAAACTTTTTTGCCTTTTTACAAATAGAAAATTTTACTGATTTTTGACAAAAATGTAGTGATAAAGAATATTTGTTTACCATCCAACAGTTTATTTCAGAAGAGTTTTTAATCATTAGCGAACTTAATTTTTTACTAACTAATTTTATGGAAAATACTAAAAAAAATATCGATTTCTTTCTCCAAAAGGTTTTAGTTGACCAAGAATTTAATTATTTAGAAAACTACATTGAAATCTGCGAACAAACCGTTTATTTTAATTGAATAAAGGAAATAGAAGAAGAAAATAAAGAAGTTTTAGCCTATTGAAACCAAAGCGAATTAACTAGAATTCAGCATGAACAACGAGAAATTAGTCAAAAAAAAAAAGATTTAGTAAAAGGAATTTTAAAAAATAAACAAAAATTCAATTTAGATAAATTATCCACTAATCAATTATTAATGAGAGAGTTAAACAAAAAACGAAAAATTTCTCCTTTAAAAAAACTTTTTCCAGAACTAGTAAACTATCTTCCTATTTGGCTAACCACCCCCGAAGTCATTGCTTCAATAACTAATCGGCGAGAAGTAACTTTTGACTTTCTTATCTTCGACGAGGCTTCCCAAGTTCTCTTGGAAAAAAGTATTCCCCTCTGAGCCCGAGCCAAAAAATGTATTGTCATTGGTGATGAACAACAAATGCCACCTACTGATATTTTTAAAAGTCATTTAGAAAATGATGAAGAAATGTGAGAACAAGAGGAGGAAGAAAAACTATTAAATGAAGCAGAAAAGGATATTAATTTAGAAATTGATGATTTAGAAAAAAACAGTAATTTGTTAACTTATGCCAAAAAATATGCTCGGAATAGGGGGAAACTAACTTTACTTTACCATTATCGTTCTAAATACCCTGAGTTAATTGATTTTTCTAATCAAGCCTTTTATAATGGCATTTTGCAAATAGTTTCCGCCAGCGAATTAAGAAAAAAGGAAGACACTTTACCGATTGAATATCATCATCAAGATAAAGGGTGCTGGATAAATAACGAAAATGAAGTGGAGGCTCGATATATCGCTAATTTGTTAAGGACTCTTCCAAAAGACAAAGAAGTTGGAATTATTACTTTTAATGTTAAACAAAAAGATCTATTAATTGATCTAATCGGCGAGGAAAATAACATGAGTAGCCAAAAAGACAGCAAATGAAAAGATCTCACTGATTCTTTAAGAGGAAGTCAGGAAGTTCATTCTCGCTTCGATGAATTTATCACCAAAATTTATTGACTCTTTCGGGAGAAAAAAGGAAAACCATGGGGGACAATTACTGAAATTGATTTTCAAGGCTTCAAAGGATTTCGAACCGATAAAGAATTAAGAGGCAAGAGAAAATGACGTGTCTATGGTCGATGCGATACTAAATTTTCTATGAAAAAAAACCAACCAGAAACTGAAACTGGGAAAATATCTATCCTCATTAATCAACTATACTTACTCGATAAATTAGGTATGGACAAAGTTGTTTCTAGTTATTCAGAAACAGAAAACTGAAGAGAGCAAGAATTTACTGATATTAATTTTGATAAATTAATCAATACTATTGCTCACGAATTGGCTCATGCTTATCAAAGTACTATTCATATCAGAAAACCTGACAATGCTATAAAAAGTCAATGTGAAAGTTCGGGGAAAAAAGATAGGAATGGCAATTTTTTATATCCGGACAAAGTTGTTGAACATACTCAACTTACCGTTGAAATTGAAAAAATGACTATTGCTCTTTCAGAATACCAAGAATTTAAAATTTGATGAACTTCCAAATCTCCGCCCGGAGGAGAAGAAAGTTGTCGTGATGAGAAAAATAATGATTCCGAAAATAAGCCATTAAGTGAGAGAGAAAACTGTGAATATTGTGGGAAAATTAAAAGTTACAATTGTTGCGAGAGAAGTTCTCAAGGACAAAATAAAAGCAATGACCTTTTTATCAAAAATTTAGAGGAAGTGCAAGGTGATGAAAGAGACATTATTATTTTTTCCATTGGCTATGCTCGGAATGAAGAGGGCAAATTTTATCTCCGTTTTGGTCCGCTTGGTCAAAAAGGGGGCGAAAAGCGGCTTAATGTCGCCATAAGTCGGGCACGGGAGAAAATAATTATTGTAACCAGTCTTTTACCAAGTGATTTAAATAGAATTACCGATGAAGATGAAAACCGAAATCTGGGATCAAAACTATTCAAAAAATATTTAGAATATGCTTATTGTTGTTGAAAAATCCAGCCGGAAAGAGTTCAAGGAATATTAAAAAAACTTCCGGGGATTGCTAATTCTTCTCTTTATGAAAAGGATTCAGAACCAAAAGAGTTTGATTCATTATTTGAAGAAAAAGTGTATAACGAGTTGGTGAAGCAGATTGAAAAGTATGAAGTTCACAAACAAGTAAAAAGTGTGGGTTATCATATTGATTTAGCCCTTTGAGACAACCAAATTAAGCAGTATATTTTAGGGATTGAATGTGACGGCTATTATTGACATAGCCAATTAAAAGATATTGAAAGGGATATCTATCGACAGCAACTTTTAGAAAATAAAGGTTGAAAAATAATTCGTATTCTATCCCGGGATTGGTGTCATAATAAAGAAAAGGAAATAGAAAGAGTTAAAAAAGAAATAAATAAGGTAGTTTAACTTATATTCTCCAACATCCGCTCAATAATTTCTTTCAAGTTTTCTTGATGCATTACAGATAGATTTCCGTCACTTGCCCTCCTCTTTCACAAGGTTCAACCACTCTCATCAGTTTTCTCAACTGATTTTTCATCCCATTTTCCACTAGAAACAAAACAAACTAATAACTTGGGACTAATATTCAATAATTTCCGATCAACTTTATCTTTGATTAAATGTTCGCCGCTGGTATCAACCGCAATAATTTTATTTTTAAGGAAAACCAAAAAATCGGGATAAAAATTCCGAGTTGAACCCAAAGTAACTAGGGGGATAGAATAACCGGTGCGGGAAGGATTGCGACACCACTTATAACCAAATTTATCTAATTCGCAAGCGAATTTTTCCTCCAACTTATTTAATTGAGAGTATTTGGGGTGAATGCTATTGTTAAAATTAATAGAATTAGTAGGGTTATAAAGTAATAAATCGGGGACAGTATATAACTCCGTTTCACTTGCTTCCAGTTGAGAATTGTCTAAATAAACTTTAATAATTTCATCCACCTTTTTAATGATTTGTCCGTAAACATTTGATTTAAACCCTACTAAGGCATCAAATTTAGGCTCATCTAGCAAGACTATTCCTCGGATTTGGGGAAGTTTGCGAATAATTTCTCGGTAGAAAACCGCCCGGACTGTAATCTTATCAGTGTCACCAGTCTTTTCGTGAACTGTTTCTTGGAAATTGCCTTGCTCGTCAATATATTTTTTAGTAATAGTTCGATAACTATCACCCCGAGTATTAATTTTATCCTCTCTTCAATCTGGGGTTTGGTTGATAATTTTGGTTATTTCCGGTTCGGCATAAACTGCATTACAAATAATTTTTGGTAGTTGGTAAATATCTTCAACTTTAACGATCTCCGGTTTATCCACGGAAGTAGTTGGTTTAATCTCAATACCTCGACCATTTTTTTCTAATTCATGGTTAATTTCTTCAATTACTCCTTGAAAAGTAGACTGTTTTTCGACCTGAATGTAAAAATGAGCGGTATTTAATAATTCTGGTAATTGGTGAGTGATAGTTGGTTTAGGTTGGCGTAAAACTCGACCAATAATTTGCTTCACCGCCAGGGAAGAATTAAGCAAACGGTCAATGTAAGCACAATAAACCAAGGGGTCATCTCAGCCTTCTTGTAATCCTAAGTTAAAAATAATGTGTTGAAAATCACCACTAATAAATTCTTGATATTTCTTTTCTCCACTCCCAGCAAATAAATTGAATTCCGGAGGTTTAGGAAAATCTCGGCTAAATTTTAAATCACAATAAACGGCAATATTTTCTGGCTTCACTTGACATTTTTCGACTAAATGGCGTCAAATTAAAATCGGTGGGGCTTTTCTTTGGGTAAAATTTTGTTGAATATTGTCTTGCAAAGAAGGGTCGAATTCGAGAACATTGGTACGACAAACATAAATCGCTTTGGGTTTTTGGTTCGGTAAATTATTTTGGAGTTGGTTTTCGATGACCCTTAAATCCTCAACCAGCGAGGAAATGGTTTCCTCACGGGGATTTTCATAACTGGCTAACTGAATTACTTTTTTCACTAAACCGGCTTCTACTACTTCGGTAGTTGGCACTTGGGTGAAAAAATCATGGTCTTGCCACTTGCTTTCTTTTTTTAATTCGGTAAACTGTTCGGCTAATTTGTGGGGAAATTTCATGGTCGCACTCGCCATTAAAAAAACCTCTGGCTTTAACTCTAATAATAAATTGGTTTGTTGGTCGGACAAATTATGCCCTTCATCATAAACAATAAAAAGCGGTCGTTCACCCCGGTTTTTCAAACTATCTCAAGCGCTTTGATTTTGCTCATCTAACTTACATTGATAAATTTGGCGATTACCGGCTTCTTTATCTTTTTGGTTAAAAGTTCCCACGGTAGCAAAAAGGACTAACGGCTCATTTTCGAATAATAAACTTTCGTGATATTCGGCAAGCATGATAACCTGACATTTGCCTAATAAATGGTGATATTTGCCACCGCTAGTTAAATTATTAAAACTTTGCTCCACTACCACACTGGCTTTGCTTAACCACAAAACTATTGGATTTTCTTGACTTAATTTACTTATCTCGCCGATAGTTTTGGCTAAAATTACCGTTTTTCCAGAACCAGTTAAGGCATCTAAAATTTGGATAAAAGGCACTGGTGTTTCTTCATTTCCTTTCTTGATAACGATTTGACAGCGGAGATATCGCTCGTATTTTTCCACTATTTTTAAAGCGGCTTTTTCTTGAAATTCAAATAATTCTAGCATGTTTTTACTTTTTTAAGGCTAATACTAAATGGATTTTTCTTTCCACCTCCTCCATTAGTTCAGGGTTTATTTTCCCAATCCTCCCTTTAAACTTCTCCCGGTCGATAGTTTGAATTTGGTCGATTAGGATTACGCTCTCTTTTTGAAGTTGGATGACTACTTGAAAAGGAAAGGCTTCATCGCCGACTTTTAAGGAAGTGATTAGCAGAATGATTATTAGGGGGCTGAATGTGTTTTGTTTATCATCGGAGACTACTAAACAAGGGTGGGGTTCTCTTAGTTCCCGCCCCTTTTTATCAGGTAAGTCTGCTCAATAAATTTCTCCTCTATGAATTAAATTTTCTGCCATTTACTTACTGGTTGATTTGCTTGTTTTTTTAGTTGACTTTGTTCGGTTATAAAATCCTCGTTCGCGTTTCAGTCAAGTTTCTATTCCGGCTCGTTCTCACAATTTAGCTTCTTCTAGTAATTGAGGGTTATTGGCATAGCACTTTTTATAGGCTTGAGCTAATTTTTCCTCTTCTTCGCTTAGTTCTTTTTCGACCAAGTTTTTAATAAATTTACTAATTTTGCCTTTTCCTATTTCTTGTTGTAATTTTTGATAAAGACTAATGGGTATGGTAATGCTTAAAGTTTGTTTGGGTTCTACTTGCTTCATAATATTATAATTTTACATTGTTATAATAATAAAAAATTAAGCAAAATTGTTAAAAATAGATATTTAATCCAAAAATGTTTCCAGTGTGGAGAGAAAATATCAGTCAAATTTGTTCCACCTCGCAAAGAATATGCCAAAAAAAACAATTGAGGATACTGAACAGAAAAAGAGGAAGATAAGGAAAATTACATTTGTCGCCTCTGTATTAGAAAACGTTATTACCGAGATTTTTTAAAGTTTAGGCAAGAAATTACTAGTCCTAAAAAAAGGCACACTATGGCGGTTTACTTGTCTACGGAGAATTTGTATAATACAAAAATTTTCTAATTTAGGATGATCACTTACTTACTCGTTTAATGTTATTCTTGGAGAGGATTTTAACCAACATATTTTTCCACTTTCTTAAATCAAGTGCCAGAAAGGTAGTGTTTAGCTTGATATGTTCCGGTCTTCTCATCGGAAGCCTTGGTGCTTTCTAAACTAAAAAGCAGATTTGGCAATAAACTACTGCTCCGCCAAAAACCCGATTCCTCCTTT
Source organism: Funneliformis geosporum (assembly GCA_946474995.1). NCBI lineage: Eukaryota > Fungi > Glomeromycota > Glomeromycetes > Glomerales > Glomeraceae > Funneliformis > Funneliformis geosporum. The sequence continues at coordinate 15,203 of CAMKVN010000992.1, read as the reverse complement.
ACTTCATTCGTGTTTCTTTCTACTAGAAGCACAAGGTTGCCATGTACTAATTTTTACTAACTCTCTAAATTCAGCACTATCTTTAAGGCCTTTTTCACCTTCTCCATTATTTCTGGACTGACTACTCCCAGGCGTTTCTTGTCTACCAAACGCAATTCCTTACTAACTGTATGTAAGTAATTACAACAAATTTTACTTGGCTCATCTAAACCGGTTTCGTGGGTATTCTTAATAAAAACCTCAAAGGTTCGAATTTGCTCTATTTCATCAGTAGTTAGTCCCACCACTATTATATTCTCATCAAACTGGTTTTGAGTATTATTACTAACTACTAAACAGGGACGATAAGGTTTAGAAAATTCTTTTAATTTATCAAATTTAATGATTCAGATATCACCTTCTTGGGGAAATTCTTTACTACTATGCATCTTTTTTGGCTCTCGCTGACTTGGTTTTAGTTGGTTTTATTCAAGCATCATTCAGGGTTTCATCCCAAATTTTAACTTCTTTTTGGATTTGCTTACTTTTGGCTACTGATTGATAATCAGCCACTAATTTTTGGTGAAATTCAGTTTGTTTTCGCTGTTCTTCCTTGCGGATTTTTTCTTCCACTGCTTCACTCACAAAGCGACTGATTTTGGTTCCTGCTACTTGGCGAAGTTTATTGTAAGTTGCTTCTGGAAAATAGATATTTGCGTTGCGTCCTACCATAATATTATATTTTACTTAACTAGGCAATTAATTTTATGGTTTGAGTTATTTTTGGTTTAATTAAACTTATCTTTTTCTAAATCAAACCCAAAATCTAATAAAATACTATTGGGAATTTGGTAAAAATTTACGGTGTCTACTTGGCATAAATAAAGCCGAGCGTAAACATGATAAGGAGGTTTTAAATTATTTTCGGTGGCTTCTTGGACTACTTTTTGATAAACTCCTTTGGTAAAATTGACATTTTGGTTCGGTCCATCCCAAATTAAAAAAAATCCTTCCTGATTGCTATCTTTAGCAATTAAATAACGATAATTCTCACTTTTTAGGATTTGTAAGTTTTGATATTTTTGCTGATATTTATCAATCCGACTAGCAATTATGGTATCAATTAATTCGTTTCTTTCCATTTGTAAAATGGCTTGGTTGTTAATTTGCTTATCCAGCGTAGTAAATTTAAATCCTCCACCTAGTGGTTCATGTTCTTTTTGGTCGGCTCATTTTCCGGTAATCGCGGCGGCTAATCTTTTTTGTAAAAGCGTGCGGCAGTAGTTATCATTATTTTCCATATTTCCGGTTTCTATGAGAATAAAACTGCGGTTAGCACCAGTTTCTTTATTTAGTTGTAAAACCGCATGTCCGGTGGTTCCGCTACCTCCAAAAGGGTCTAAAACTATGCCATTAGGCGGACATCAGAGTTGGATAAGTTTAGTAATTAATTTAAGAGGTTTAGCAGTTTCAAAACCATGTCCGGACCCTACCGACCGAGCTATTTCACTACTCGCGGCTGCCGTGGTTCCAGACTGGGCGAGGTCTCAACTTACCACTCCTAATTCAATCGGATTTTCATAATCCTCCTTTCCTCAGTAAGTTATGGGTATATGTCCTTCTTTCATATCGGCTAAATATCGTTTTTGTTGCGGTTTTCCTTTCCCACCATGAGAAAATATTATTTTGGGTCAAGGACCTTTTTCTAAAATTTGATAAGCCTTTTGCGAGGAGGCTTGAATTGCGGGGTCGTTGAGAGGACTTTCAATATTTTTCATTGAGAAACCTTTAATTAAGAGAGCGGTTGATTTTCCATCTTTGATATCTACTTCTTGGTATTCTGAACCTCAGCCTTCTAAAAAACTTTTCATTCGTGATTTTGGGAAAGTCCAGCAGCCCCTCGGTGGATAATGAATTTCTCCAGTAAAAGGGTTTTGGAGAGCATAAACCATATTATAAGTAGGAGTTTGGGAACTTGGGTCGCCGACAACCCAAGTTCCCCGCCGGTCTTTATCCGGGTTTTTGAATTGTTTTAAATACTTCTCAGTTCGAGGCATTAAACTAGTTTCTGCTTTTTCCAGATTTTTAGCATAAACTAAAATGTATTCAGTGGCCGATGAGACATGAGTGTAGGTTTGAGGTCCACCGAGTTTTTGTCAGTTAATTATTGCTATTCTATTATTTTCTCCAAAAATTTCATTCAGCATCATTCCTAACCTAAATAATTCCCTTTCATCGATACAAAATGCCAAAACTCCATTTAATTTTAACATTTGCCGCATCATTTGTATTCTAGGCAACATAAACTTCATTCATTTAGTATGGCGGGAGGGGTCATCGGCTTTCACATAATCACCTAAATTAGGGTCATTAGGGTCTTGGTCTCAACGGTCATTATAACGAAAATCTTTACCGGTATTATAAGGTGGGTCAGCGATTATCAGGTCGATTTTACCATGGTATTGATAGAGAGTAGCCATAGCGAGTAAATTATCGCCTTCAATGACTAGGTTTTGGGATTTTTGTTCCTCGCTGCCGAGGCTTAATTCTGGGATTTCGCGTAAAGTGCGGGGTTTAACTTTACGGGCTACTCTTTGGGCGTTGGCTTTGCCCGAAAAGAGGATTTTTATTCCGCCCTGGCTGTATTCCTCTAATTTTTGTTCCAGTTCTCGGATTTTGGTTTGGAGAGATTTGATTAATTGGTCTTTTTCGTTTTGGTTCATTTTATCTATTTTTATTTTTTAGCAGATGGCTAATTTCTGCCTCTAACTTGGAAATTTTTTCTTTTAAACTATTAATTTTTTTGTCCTTTTTTGCTCCTTTTATATGGCTTCCTGAAAACAGTTTTTTTAGGTATTCGTTTTCTTCTAAAGTGTTTTTGAGTTTGTTTTCAAGTTCTGTTTTACCTTTTTGATATCGTTTATCTTTTTGCTCCTCTTCGCCGCTTCTCTTAAATGCTAATGCTTTTATAGAGAAAAGCAACACAAAAACTGCCAAATAGATAAGTAATAATGACAAAATTATTCACACTTTTGCTTTATCGCTTATGTTTTTAAGTTTGAAAACAATAATACAAATAGTTAAAAAAAATAAAGATAACCATAGGAATGGAGAATCTTTCTTGATACCAATTAAGTTTTCAATTTTAAGCATTTGTTCGTTGTTATTATTACTGTGTGCAAATTAAATGTCTGTTTTTGAATACAAGATTATCAAAAAATATTAATTTTGTTAATACCTTTTTGTTTTTAATAATGAAAAAGCGGAAAATAATTTTGCACTTTGTAATAATAGAATTTAAATTTTTAAAGAACTAACCATTTTCTAGACTAAGTTTATTAAATTAAACCTATAAAATTCTTATTCAATTTCTTCCACTTCAATAATAAAAGTTAGATCGCCATCACTTTCTTCACGAGAATAATAACGAGTAGCATATCATTTTTTTTCCCCTAATCTAGCATTCACTTGGTTATTTAATTGGTCAATCATTAATCATTGAGGTATTGACTTTCTTGCTTCTTTGTCGAAACTAACGCTGAATTGATGCTTTTTGACTTCTGACATATTACTATAATTTTAATCTTTTTCCCTTCAAAACACACCAATGCGAAACTCCGCTATCCAACCAAACATCCATGATATCAGTTCCTAAAACTGTTTCTTTATCTATTAAATTAGGAAATTTCTCCCGCAAAAGCGATAAAATACTCCCATCAAATCAACCATCCGAACCGCGACTAGCAACTATTTCCGCCACATAATCAATAATCTCAGTATTAAGTATTGGCTCATTATTTTTATATAAGACTGGAATCGGTACTCCTCATTTTCGTTGTCGAGAAATACACCAATCCTCCCGTGAGTTTATGGCTTGCCACATTTTTTCTTGGGTTCAGTTGGGATATCATTCCACCTTTTTAACATTTTCCAATAATTCTTTTTTGATGGCTTCCACTTTAATAAATCACTGTTTAGTTAGACGATAAACTAAGGGATTTTTATCTCGCCAGTCATGGGGATAACTATGACTAATTACTTTTTTCCTAACTACTAAATTCCTTTTTTCTAGGTCAGTCACTGCATAATTATTTACTTCTGAATAATGTTTACCAACTAATTCTAAAACTCCAATCTTTTGGTTAAAAATTCCATTCGGTTCCATAGGACATTCAATTATTAATTTTTCCTTTTTGGCCACCATAAAGTCTTCGGCTCCAAAAGCCGGTGCTAGGTGAACGACACCAGTACCTTCTTCTTCTTGAATAAACTCATCACCCGATACTATGTAGCCTTTATTATCTTTTCGATAAGGGTGAAAATAATGTTTACCAATCAACTCTTTTCCTAAAAATTTCTTTTCTACTTTTGAAGACTTTTCTCATTTTTCTAATAAATTAAGTTGTTTTTCTAACATTAGCAAATATTCCCCCTCACATTCGACCAAAACATAAGTAGCGGTTTTTTTGACTGCCGCCAACTGATTAGCCGGAATGGTTCAAGGTTGAGTAGTTCAAACTAAAAGGTTAATATTTTCTTTTCCTAAAAAATTTGCTGCCAGTTTAATTTTAAAATAAAGCGAAGTATCTTTTTTTTCATAATATTCTATTTCGGCTCCGGCCAGAGCGGTTTCGTGACTGCAAGACCAGTGAATAGGTCTAAATCCTTGATAAATTAAACCTTTTTTAACCATTTCTCCAAAAACTCTAATTTGTTCGGCTTCATATTTTTTATCTAGGGTAATATAATGCTCCTCATAATTAGTGAAAAGTCCTAATTTTTTTAATTGTTCTTTTTGTAATTGAACTTGTTCTAAGGCGAAATTATGACAAACCTGACGAAAATTTACTTTTTGACCTTGGTGGGCTTGAATCATTTTGTGCTCAATTGGTAATCCGTGGGTATCTCAGCCTAACCAAAAAGGAGTATATTTTCCTTGGCTAGCCTGAAAACGTACAATAATATCCTTAATCAGGAAATTTAACACATGACCTAAATGAATTTTACCATTGGCATAAGGAGGACCAGAATGAAGAATGAAAGTTGGGTTATTTTTATTTTTTGTTAATACTTGCTGATAAACTTGCTTTTCTGCTCATAACTCCCTAATTTTTTTTTCGTTTTCTAAGTGGTTAGTATTTTTTAGCGGAAAACTAGTTTTAGGTAGTAAAAGAGTATCTTTGATTTTTTTTGAGTCCATTTTTATTAAAATAATTTTAACTAAGACAATGAAAGAAAAAGGTAAAATAGCAACCAAAACAGTCCAAAGACCTTTAAAAGTAGAGTGTTTTTATACTCCTCCTTTGGGAAATAAATGCGGTAAAATCTTTGAAGTTAAGTATAATCGCTCTTGTGGTGAGTATGTCCAAAAAAATAACTGGGGCTATTGAACCGAAAAAGAGGAAGATAGACCAAATTATCTCTGTAATGAGTGTTTAATTTCTTTTTATAAAGAGGATAAATATACTTTCTGAGAAAAAGTTTCTAGTGAAAAAAAGAGGAATATACTCCGCACTTATGTGAATAGCAATAGCCTTAAACACAAAAGAAAAATACTCCCTTGTGATGGGAACGGCTGTGAAACTGCCTGCTGTTATGGTTGCCAGTGCTGTGAAGAAAAAAGCAAAATAATAAATGAGTTAGCAAGGCAACTTAAAAAGCTTGAAAAACGAGTAAAAAAGTTAGGGAAGTTATAATTTTAATTTAAATTATAGAAAAGAGAATTAACGAATAATGGTGGATAAAAATAAACATTATGAATCAAAGGTATAGAAACGTAAAAAAATTTTTAATTAGAGATTTGTTAGAGGTTCAAGTTATTAAAAACAGAATTGATAAAGATGGATATGAAAAAAAAATGAAAGATAATGGAGTTGAGAACTGAAGTGAAATTTTGTGAGATAAAAAGGAATTTACTGAATTAAATGAATACGCTATTAAAATAGCTAATATAATTTGAAATGGTATTTACACAACTTATCCTTTTTCAGATATTTCAAAAAATAAATACGATAACGCCCTTCTAAAAGACCAGCAAGAAGAACAAGAGTTAACTAATTTGAAAAATGAAAAAGACCAATTTCAGAACTCAGTCAAAAATTATGAACAAGGATTAAAAGTGGTTATCGGCAATGATTTAACCAGTTGAGAAAACAAAATAGTCAAAGTAGGTAGCAGTGATAAGGATATTTCTGATTTGCAACAAAAAAATGCTGATTTAACCAAAGACAAAGAGGAGGCAGAAAATCAACTAAAAGAGAAACAACAACAAATTCTAGACCATAAATGTGATACTCCTAACAATAACGAATTGAACCAATTAAAAGATGATTTAAAAAAAGCCAACCAAGAAAAAGATAGGTTACAAACTGAATTGCAAACTAAATTGAATAAGAAAGATCAAAATATTCCAATTCCTCAACAAAAGGGGGAAGAGGATAAGAAAGAAGAACAAGAAAATCAGAAATTAACAGTGGAAGAATTAAGAGAAAAATTAACTTCTAAACAACGAGAAATAAGAGATTTGCAAGAACAATTGTCAAAAATGAATAATTCCCAGTCTAACCAAGATAACAAACAAAACCCAAAATTCTTATTAGGAATGATGACCAGTTTCTTGGTAATGTTAATAGTAGGAGGAGTGGTTTATTTGGTTAAATATCGCAAAAAAAAAAAAAAAAAAAAACAATAAATTCCACCTTATTAAATTTTAATGCAATCACTAAAATAATATATTATATATGTCTATTGAAAGAACTCTTTCCATTATTAAGCCTGATATTACTAAAAAAAATCAAATTGGTGAAATTATTAGTGTGTTTGAAAAAAAGGGGTTAAGAATAGCCGGAATGAAAATGATTCGTTTAACTCCTCAATTGGCTAAAAATTTTTACCAAGAACATAGCGAGAGATCATTTTTTAAAGGAATGACTGAATTCATGTGTAGTTCGCCAGTAGTGGTAATTTGTTTGGAAGGAGAAAATGCCATTAAACTTAACCGGGAAATTATGGGTGCCACTAATCCCCTGGAAGCCAAGGTAGGAACGATTCGAAGAACCTACGGCGAAAGTATTGATAATGCTAATGCAGTGCACGGCTCAGATAGTCCCCAAACGGCAAAAAGAGAAATAAATTTATTTTTTAAAGAGGAGGAAATTTTTTAATTCAATTTAATATCAGTTTCTTCCCACCAGAAGAGAAATTAGCCCAAATACGGGAAAAGATGTTAGAACCTAATTATCCCCACGTGAATAGACCTCTCCCAAGAATGCTACCTCACTAGAAAAGAGCAAATATTTTTTGCGTAAAAAAGTGTTAGTTTATAAACAAGAGAATAATTTACCGGTGGAAAAGTTAGCCAAACAAATTAACTTAACTGTTCCCGAAGTAGAAGATATTTTATTTGCTCGTATAGATAAATTTACCCTGGATAGATTAGTTATTTACATTGATAATCTCTTCCCTTTTTACTTAACAGTTCATGAAAAGAGTCTTTCATCTCTCCTCGTAAAACTTCGAGTGGTAGAATGAGAAAACGCGCACCTAATTACTAACAAAAAAAAATTAACCAGTTCTTTTTTGCTCTTTTTCAGCAAATAGGGTTCTTTTGTGTTTACTGGTGCTCCGGGAAGGATTCGAACCTCCGACCACTTGTTTAGGAAACGAGCACTCTATCCACTGAGTTACCGGAGCATATTTTCAAACATAATTTACAAACTACGGTAAAATTTACCTTATTTTTCTTCTCCGCCGAACTCTAACAATTAATAATCCCACTGCTAACACCAAACCAATTACCAATACACCAGATAACCACATAAGGGGATTGTTGGTGCGGAAGAAACTTTTCGGGGTTTTACTTTGATTAGGTTGGTTATGGGCTTGGGCTAATAACTGATCAACTTTGTCCTTTTGAAGTTGATAAGCATTTTGTTTGTAGTCAATTTTGCTGTTAATGAATTGTTGTAATTCTTTAACTTTATTTTGTAGTTCCTTTTTTTTAGAGAGTTTTAAAGCTTGTTGAAGTGCAGTAATTAATTTAGAGAGAACTTGTTTACCAACCTCATTGAAGATTTCAGTTCAAAGAACTTGGTTATTATTATTATTATCAGAACTTTTTTTACCCTTTAAATTTTTCCTTTTTGTCTATATACATTTTTTAAGTATATGACACAAACCCTAAAACCAATTCTAACCAGTAAAAACCAAGGAGTTCCAATTGCTTCCTCCGTTAAAAAGCAACTAACTAAAATCACCGGAACCCTCACCTCCCAAATCCAATTAAAAGGTGAGCATTCCCCAGAACCTTATTATTATTCATTTATTAGATTAAAGAGCCAGTCCATCGATTTACCAGTAATTTTTAAACTAAAAGATGGCCAAGACCAGTTAACCAAACCCACTCTCAAAAAAACTGACCAAGTCGAATTGACCGGTCATTACTCCCATTCCGAAAAGAATGTCCGCCAAAGTTTTACCGCTAACTCTTACCAAGTTTTAAATGAAAAAAGAATCAAAAAAAAATATCCCAGTTGCCCAGATTCCTTTACTAGCCAAGCAACCAACTGATCCTTAGACCAAAAAGGGGAGGAGAATATTTTTAAATAAAATGACTAAACTCCATGAAATAACGGGGCAAATTATCAGTAAAGAACCCCGTAAAGTTTACAAAAAGAACGAATTTTATGGCAATATCAACTATAAGTTAAAAGTATTGCCCGAAAAAAGAATCTCACCAGAATATGAAACTATTTTCGTTTATGCCAATTTAGTTGACCCACCATTATTAAAAATCCTCAAACAAAACCAGTATCTTGACCAGCGATATTTTTTTACTTGTCAAAGAAAAAGAAATGGTTTAATCTTACAGAATTGAAAGGAGTTAGCAAGCACTTCTTCCCAAAAAGAGCCAGGGAATTAAACCACCATGACCAAGAAACTTAACACTATTGAAAAGAAACTCAAATTCCATTGTTCAGTGTGCCAAGCCACTTATCAATTATTAGTAATTAGGACAGATTTAATGACCAACAAAGAAACTAAATGCCTCAACTATTGCTCCCAAAAGTGAGAAAGTTTACTAATTGCTTATTGCCAAGAACGACAGATAATGCACTTGGTCAAGCAAGAGCAAGAAAAAGATGAACAATCTAAGGAATTAGAACATTGATTAGAGAAAATCAGAAAACAAAATAACCAAAAATAATATGCCAAAATCCAAGAAACTAGAAAAAGAAATCGAAAACAAAATAGAAAAACTAAACCGATTAATTGATAAAGTTATCGAAGTCAAAATCATTGACTCCAATGACCCCGACACCTGAGACTCAGATGCTCTTTATAATTTAGTAGAAAACTTAAAAGAGATTCTTAAATTACTCCAAGACCAACCAATCAAAGGTCGGTATGATGAATTTGGTCAACCTCTTTATAAAGAGGGATTATGCTCTTTGGTCGATGAATACCATTCTGATGAGGAAGAAAACGAAGATATTTAAAATTATGCTAACCACTTTATTAATCACCCTATTTTTAGGAATCATAGGAGGAATTTTATTCCTCACCCTCACTTTACTTTACTGGTTCCAAGTCAAATGTCCTAACTGTAAACAATTAAGACCAGTTAAAGAAATTGTCCTCTTCCAGTGAAAAACCAAACAAATTAACGGTCAACCTTGTTTCAAATGTCAACAAATTAAACCCCAAATTGACATTGAATTATAATGAACTGAACTACTTATTGAGCTAAACAAAGAGCCACTCAACCCCTACCAAATATTATGACTAATAACCATAATATTCCCCACTATACTGCCTGATTACAAGAAAAGAATTTATCAGTTAACACTATCCGACTTTATCTGAATGTTTTAGCAAAGTTTAGCCCAGAATTTAGCACGGAAAACTTAAAAGAATATTTTCTCACTAACCTCAAAAACTATGAAGCCACTAGTTTAAAACTGCACCAACGAGCCCTAAATTCTTATGTGAAATTCCAGAAATTACAAATCGAGTGAGAAAGAATTGCTCGTTTAATCCCGCGAATTCAGAGAAAGTTTTTTGATACGATCAATGAACTAGAATTAAAGCAGTTAAAAACTGCCCAAGTAGAAAAAAATCCCCAAATTCAAGAACGAAATAACTTAATGCTGGACTTCTTATTTTACTCAGGACTAAGAATCAATGAACTAATAAACATCAAGCATCAGGACTGACGAGGTCAACAGTTAAGAATTTTAGGCAAAGGTAATAAAGTCCGGTTTGTTTTACTCCCTGATTTCTTGATTACTCATTTTAACCCTACCTCAACCGACTATTTATTTACTAACCAAAGAGGCAGTCCCATTAAAGCCGAGTATATTAGATGACTCTTAAAAGCCCGAACCAAACAAGCCGGGATTAACAAGCGAATAACCCCACATACTTTTAGAAGAAGTTTTGCTACTCTCCTTTATCGCAATGGAGCCCAATTACTTACTATCCAACAACTATTAGGACATTCCAGTGTCCAAACCACCGAGCAATATATTCAGAACGATTTTGAATATATTTACCAAGATTATAGCCGATTGTGAAAAAACCCTAAACTAACCCAAATTTAACCTTATGACTAAATATGACTTACTAATTAAAAAAATTCACGCTTGACAACAAGACCGTTACTATTCTACTTATAATTTCACCCCTCAGGAAGTAGAACTAATTGCCGATGCCTTAGAAACCATCCAATTTTTAGAAATAATTTTTAAATCGAGAAATAAATAATCCATGATTATTTTATTCTTAAAAGAAAAATATGAATAACCCCCCAATAAAGCCAATGACCGAAGTTAGTAAATTACAAAAAGAAGTAATCGAACACCATAAAATCACCACCATTCTTTGTTTGGTGCTGATTATCGCTAACAGTTTATTGTTAACAGTTTACACCAAAGGCGATATTTTCTCAATTTTATCAGTTTTTGGTCTGAGTTGTTCAATCTGAACTTTATCTAAAACCAGAACTGAACTCAAATATCAATTAAGAAAATTAGAAAAATTAAAAAAGTTAGAAGACAAAATTATTGAAAAACAAAAAAAACTCCACGCCATGCTTGAAAAACAATTGCAAGAAAGGTTAAAATCAAAAATCCATGTCCCAACTAATTTATAAAAATGGCTGTTGAGGCTGTAAACGAGCCCAAGAAGACCCTCAACAACAATATATTTGTCCGAAAGTCAAAGCACATTGAGAAGAGTATCAAAATCAACTAGAATATTAACTCACTTAACCACTCATGAAATTTAAATACCACCCCTTAGAAAAAAAACTATGACTAATCAAAGACAATTATTTTTGTGAAATCTCTGAATCAAACCGCCAAATTCATCACCTGGTTTATATCGGCACTAACACTATCTTTAAGTTAGGAGAAAGCCATTGACTGACCCTTCATACTGGGGCGGGACTAGACACCCAAATAACTGTCTACTATACCAAGCCCTTAAAAAATGGTCAACTAATCCATTATGAAAAGACCATTAATCCCGGTTGATTTTCAAGGGAAACCAGCTTTGAATTCACCGAAACCGACCAAGTTATTAAGGATAAAAAAGGTCGCTGAATACCAAAAAGAGAGAGCGGATAATCTCCGCTGGCTAATTATTTCTCGATTAGAGTCAGTGTTGATTCTTTTTACCACGCTGGCTCCCATGGGGAGATAATTTTTTTGCCAGAAGTTTTAACTCCCCTCAAAAAGCATTAACGCTAATTCGGATAGCATAAGATGCACCAGTAAGAAATTACTGGCAGAGAAGCCCAACCTCCTCCGAAAAGAAAAAGGAGCGTTAAACTAATCAGTAATTTGGCTGACAGAATAACCCGGATGAAAATAAGTCCGTCAATTATGGAAACCGACCAAAGTTAGGGGAGAGATTGAGCAAATGCTTAATGTGCCACCGGCACTAGGAGCCTTATCTCGGAGGTTAAACCGAGGTCAAAGAAGTTCAGGTAGTTTTTAAAGGTTCTCCTGAAACAAAAAAAACAAAACCATCCAGAGGAGGGGAATTTTTAATTTTTACTCCTCTTCTATTTTACTTCTTTTGCAGAGTAGGAATTTATCGTTAACTTTTTTTTTTGTAAGAATACTTAAAAGAGACCTCTACATATAGATTTTAGAACCCATGAAACCAAATAGTCAATTAACCAACTCAGAAACTAAATATTTACAAGGATTAGCCAAAAGACATATTCTCTTGCCCACCAAATTTAAGAAGCCCTTAGTCAAGAATTGAAATAAGTATTATGCCGAGTATAGAAGTATTGAAAAGTTATTAGAAATCAACCAAGAATATTCTTTGCGAACTGGCACTTCAATTGGTAATTATTACTTTGTGGTCATAGATTTAGATGATTTATGAGCCAAAGAGAGGATAAATGATGTTCGCTACATCATAACTAATAAAGGAGTTCATCGCTACCTTTTGATAAAAGAACTTCCTAAATCTTGCTGATTAGTAAATAAGAATGGCGACCCTATTGGTGAATTACATAGCAAGGGAAGATTTATTGTCGGAATTGGTAGTATTCACAAAAGTGGGACACGATATACCTTAAAAGGAAGAGTTAATTTGCCTTGGAGTTTGAAGATGGAAACTCTAAAAGAACTTCAATTCTTTTTAAAAGCAAGAAATATCCTAACTACCCCCTGAGGCAAAAAAGGTTTAGATAATGTAAAAGATTTAGAACTTTATGAGAAAAAAGAGTCCAAACCTAAACCGCTTAGTAAAGAAGTCCAGTATTTCCAAAAGAGAGAGAAATTAGAAGCTAAGGTAAACCTCCATCCTAAAAAAGAACTCTTAAATATCTGCTATATCTGTTTAGTCTATTTTCCCAAAAATTCTGATTTTATAAAGTCTCATTTATCCGGAAAAAGGCATCAAAAGAATTGGAAAGTTTATCAAGAGAAGAAAAAGATTTAGTCCTACTTACATGATTAAGTAAAAAATTATGGTCGACCTCGGATTATAAAAAAATAAGTTATAGATAAAGATGGTTAAAAAGATTGTTAATTATTCAGTTAACTATTATCCGTGTAGTGTGGTTATTAATGACCGGTGATTTACTGAAATAGAAATTAGTCAATATTATCGAACTAAACCAGGACGCTCAACCGTGAATGATGAGATAATTAAGGAGTTAGTTAAGCAATTAAATGGCGAGGATGAATTAGTAAGAGATAATAAATATTACTCTTTTGAGCCTCTTTATATTGACTATCGAGCCTATAAATTAGTTTGAGACTATGATGAAGAACTATTAACCACTAAATTAATCATCATTGACTGTTATCGCGAAAGAAAATATGACAACCAAAAATAATAACTTAAAAAAAAATAAAACTGGATGGAGGGAAATTGATGTTTCGGAATTAGAAAGAATGCAACAACCGGGTTATCGACGAATAAACCAAGGGTTAACTCCTAATGCCACTCCCTTAGCAAAGAGTAAGTATGAAATTTGTAAAAATATTTTGCGCTATAAAAGGGAGCATAATTTGTCAGAAAAAGAAATAGGTAAATTGTTAGGAATTAAACAAGTTGATAAATTAGAGTATCTTTTATTTCGCCATATTGATTACTTTACTTTGGATGAATTGGTTGATTATGCCAGTGTGTTATTTACTCCTTTCCATTTAGCCATTCACGAAGAAAATAATTTATCTCCTTCCAAACCTAATGGTCGTAGGAAGAATGCTTAATCACTTATCCCTTTAAAATAAATATATGACTAAGGAATTATTAATAATAACTCTCCTAATTTTAGTGATTTATCTCGCTTATCAGTCCCATTCTCAGCCTAATTTACTAACCAATTCTGTCCAACTCACTCAATTAGAACAAGAACGAAATCATTACCAAACTCTTTACCAAAATCGGGTTCAAAAGGATTTAGAACATGACCAAACTCAAAAAATTCAGCAACTTACCCACCATCTTCAACAATTAGAGCATAATTTATCCCAAGAAAGAGAGACCAAAACTCTTTATCAGCAAAAAGCCACTGATTTAGAAACTAGTTTAATGAATTTGGCGAAAAGTAAACTAACTGGCAAAAAAGAATCTTTAAAGTTAGTAGAGCAAATGGAAAATAACTTTAAAGCCAAAACTCAACAACTAACTCTTAACTTCACCAACCAAAGAGACCATTTATTAAATAAATTAAATAATTATTTAGCAAAATTATAATATTATGGTAATCCAAACTAATGAATTAGAATTTAAAGGTAAAACTTTACAGGAATATTTGGAGTGGAAATATCCGGCTAAGGAAGATAAAGAGGGGGTGAAGGAGATCATTATTGGCAATATAGATGATGTTAGGATAAAATTTGGTATTTCGAGAATGGTGTGAATACCAGCATGAGAAAAAGAAGTCGAACGGTCAATACCACTAAAGTTAGGTGAATTAGATTTAAGGGAGTTTAAGAATTTAGAGAAAATTGTTGTTAATGGTACTTCATATGATGCTGAACATAAATTAAATTCATTAAAAATTGGCGATTGTGCTAATTTGAAATTTTTAGGAGTTTCTTTCAATAATTTGACCTCTGTTGAGTTTTTGAAACAACTGGTTAATCCAGAGAAATTGCAGGGTCTATTTGTAAACTGTAATAATATTGAACCGACAGACATTGAGATATTTAGTCCATTTGTTAATTTAAGTAGTTTTAGAATGGGAACAACATCAAGAGGTTTAAATTTTCGTAATCGTTTCTATGGTTCTTTAAAATCCTTAAAAAATTGTTCTAACATATTAAGTAATATTTTTTGTTTTGATTTTACTGATATCGATTCGGGTTTAGAATATATGCCACTTCGTCAACATGGAAGTAAAAGAAGTTCCTTCATAGAATGCTTTGGTGATGATGGTGAGGCAAAAACTAAATGTGTAGTTATCCAAGACCAATTAAGACCTTTTGATTATGATTTAGAAGCCTGACAATTAGCCCACCCCGAAAAAATGCTAATCTCCCGACCTGAATACTTCACCAATCCTGACAGTAAAGATAAATGGTTAACTGCCCTTAATAATAAAATCCTCCAAGTGAGAGAGGAAATAATTACTGCCAAAGCCAATGAAGCCGACAAACTAGCCAAAATAGCCCGTTTAGAAGCCAAAATCTCAGAACTAGAAACTGCCAAAGCCACTATCTCCCAACAAACCCAAACCGAGTTCAGCACCC
>CAMKVN010000991.1:0-21735 GCA_946474995.1 Funneliformis geosporum | reverse complement strand
GTTTTATAATATCATTTTCATCCAAAATATCTTCAGTTGGAATTCCCTCCAAGTCATTAAAGAAATCATTTAATGTATCTGCTAACAAAGCTGCACAAGGATCACTCATATCAAGTTCTTCAATTATTTGATTAATATCTGCTTCTTCTTCTTCTTGGATTTGTACCGCATCATCCATATCTTCATCAATCAAAGAGGGAAGAATTCCAGTTTCTTTCCAACAATTCTGAATTGTTTCTTCAGTTACATAACCACATGCTTCTGCAATATAGTTTATTGCTTCTTTAATACTAATTTTTCCTTATTAATGTCTTTTCCATCTTCAAAAAGATCTAGCATATGACGACAGTATTTTCTTTTAAAATAGCTCTTGAAATTTGCAATAATTCCAGCATCAAGTGGTTGAAGATGACTTGTAGTGTTTGGAGGTAAAAAAACAACCTCAATATGAGTTAGTTGCAGGGAAATATTTGATTCGCCGCTACAACCACCTCTTGATCCACCACCACAACCACCACGACCTCTTGATCCACTACCACAACCACCGTGACCGCTTGAGCCACTAGCTGCAAATTCAATTTCGCCATCATTATCTTCATCTTGATTGTCTTGCTCAATTCCTAAAGTTGATGAACTATATGGATTGAAATGTGATGGAGCATTATCAATCAAAAGTAAAATCTTTTTGTCTTGTATCCTATAATAATTATCCATTTCACGAAGCACCTCTTCGAAAACTAAAGAATTCATCCACGCTTTCGGATTTTTATGGTAGTAAACTAGAAGGAACCCTAAATTCACCTTCGAAAGTGATCTTGGACGTTTTGCATTACCAATTACCCACGGCTTGAGTTTATCTGTTCCGGTTGCATTAACGCCAAGAAGTACAGTGATTCTTGACTTATCTTTTTTTCGACCAGAAACAGGTTTAGTAGAAAGAGTTTGACTAGAAGGCATTCGATAGAAAAGACCCTTTTTAATAAGTAAATTAAATATTAGTTTTAGAAGAATAATAATATAAATAATATATAAAACTTTTTTAAAAACTTACTGTTTCATCAATGTTGTAAATTCTATCAAGAATATATCGACTTAAAATTAATTGTAATTTTGCTCGTTCCTCCGGAAGTGATACTAATGGTGCGCTTTTCGACTCTTCGTGCATACGATACTTATGAATGCTATTACGTTTCTTGAACTTATATAGCCAACCATTAGAAAACACACACTCATTTTCTTGTATATTAAGTGCATTGGCAAAAAATCTTGCCTTTTCTTTTATTAATAAATCTGTTATAATGACTCCATTTGCTATTACATTTTCTACCCATAGATTCATAGCACGATCAAGTTCTGGAAACTTGACTCCTTTATATCTAAAAATTTCTTTAGAACCTTTAATTTCTAACACAAAGGTCCACTTTTCACTCTTGACCAATATTTTTGTTACAGTACTGCGATCAATATTTAAAGTTGGGTTTTTTTCAGTAAAATAAGTTGCAATTTCAAAATGTGTTTTATTACTATTTTTTTTCGCCCATTCACAAATTTGTTGTTTGAGGTTAATACTTATAGCTGAGCGATGCTGTTTGGGTCTGTCAGACATTGTAAAAAACCAATTAAACAAAGAAGACAAAAAAACAAAGGTTATTTGAGAAT
This sequence comes from Funneliformis geosporum, assembly GCA_946474995.1. NCBI lineage: Eukaryota > Fungi > Glomeromycota > Glomeromycetes > Glomerales > Glomeraceae > Funneliformis > Funneliformis geosporum. Next base: position 20,076 of record CAMKVN010000991.1, on the reverse strand, counting down.
TGCTTTAAAAGGGGGTTTTTGAAGAAGCTTTTTAATGATAAAGCTATAATAACAGTTTGGAACTTGTAACATCATAACTATTATTTGATGCGAAAAAACTACCGCCATGGAACGAACGCGGGAAATAAAAATTGTTCTGTTCCATTTTTCAATATTTTACCGTTATACATTAAGCGTTACATTTTTTAAGCATTATATTTTTAAGCGTTACATTTTTATGTGTTACATTTTTACTTGTTACAATTTTTCATGCTACATTTATGTAAATTCCTTTGATATAAGCCAATCGGAAATTTGTGATTATAAAGAGGTCTAATTACTAACAAAAATGATATGTACGTTATAAGTGTAAGGTGATAGTGACTATGTCCGATTTATGACTGTATAGAGGTAATTTAATAATATTAAATTCCATTTTATAAAAATGGGTGCTTATAAAGAGGTGTGACTGTATAGGAGGTGACTGTATGGAGGGCTGACTATATATTTTTTATAATATGTATGTATATAAATATTAATATATAAATTTATTTTATTTTTTTGTTAATTAAGTATAGTTAATTTTAAATTGAAATTAATATAAGTTTTTATTTAAAAATTTATTTATTTTTAAAATAGATTTTTTAAAATTAAAGTAATTTATAAATTTTAAAAAATAAAAAAAAAAATGTAAATTTATATTTGTTTAAACAATTTTAAAATATTATTTAATTTTAAATTGTATATACTTTTTTTTTTTTAGATAAAAAATAATATAAAAATATATAAATTTTATAAGCTTATTAGTAATTTTCAATTATTTATTTGTAATGATATTAAATTAAAATCAAAATTATGTTACATTCAACAAAATAGTAAATTAAAAATATATATTAATGCAAAGTAATGTAAGTTTAAAAGTTATATTAAAAATGGTACATGTAAATACTGTATGTTAAGCACAATTTTGTTGATCATTTTGCGCCGTTAAAATAATTGTATTTTTATCCGATTATAAAATCCTATCAAATACTAACATTTACATAAATAACTTTATAATTCCTTTTTTTTTTGCTTATCTAAAGTTTTCTGGCATATTTCAACCATAATGGTCAAAGAATTTTATAAAATTTCAAGTTTCGCCCGAAATAGAATCGTCATTCATCTACAAAACAATTAAATTATTGAAAGGTTATCCTGATCGGCAAAAAGCAGTATATCCTCCCATCCGATTAAAAAGATTACTTATTATTATTATTAATATTTCTTTTACAAAATATATACGCTAAATTATTCAGTGAAAGGACATTATCGTTATTATTATGACATGAATTTATTCGTATCGGATAAAGGATAAAAAAGTACCCTCCAAATCATTAAACACCAAATTATCGCTTTCTTTAGATTTATAAATGCAAAAGGAAAAGAAAGGGGATATTGTTAAATAAAATATTTATTGACGGATAAAATCACTGACCATAAATAAATATAAATAATTTGTTTGTTTCACACTTCATAATTGTGTATCAAATCAACATCAACAACAAACGCATACAAAACGATACAACTCTGACATAAGATGTAAATTTCAAAGTACTTTTAATTATTTTCTTTATATCAAGAAAATGCGTAAATAATAAAATTGACGCGAAATAAATCACATATTTATTTATTATAAGCGCGAATGCATGTAGCAAATAAAGAATATCTAATTTTTTTCCTTTTTTTTTTAACTCGCCTTCTTATAGAAGAAATAGATTGATAAAATAATAATAATAATAATAATAATAAATAAGAGTGTAAAAAAAATAAAACGAAATAAATGCTTGAGATGGTAACTTAAACGATTCATATCATTAAAGCTTGAGAATATGGTAACTTAAATGATGTCATATCATTAATTCATGTTAATGACATAATGTTGGTTTTTTCACCATATTACACAAGTAGGAAATTGAAAACATGTAAAACATGTATCCAATGTAGCCTGTATAACTAGAAGCGATCAACATATGTCTCGTAATCCTTATTTAACTTTGCGATACGTAAGACCAGAATAAAGAATTTTTACGCAACATTACCAATCTTAGATTTTCAAATGATGGAGCAAGCAGCCAAACAATGATTCAATGCATTTTCATATAATTCAATTTACACAAATGTCTTGAAAAACGGTAAATATGTTGTACCCTATTTTAATTAAAGTCTCATTTAGTAATATTAAAGTTTCAATTTAAAGGTTAGATAATCTGCAATATTTAACAATGCAAATACCAAGTAGAGATAACGAAAGAAAGAAAAAAAAATAAAAACGCAACATAAACTGTACATATGCATGAAGATAAGAAGTCACATATTTCCTAACAAGTTATCTTTCATATAATAAATCGCGCAATGACTAACTCGCAAACGCCAATATAACAATACAGAAACGCGCGACCAACAGGTTGAGGAACAATTTCATTGAAATTGATTGTACTGTAGCTTCCCCAAGAATTCATGAGAAAAAAAGAGATGTTACATGTACATATGCTGTTAACAATTTTTTTTTTTCATTATTTTTTAGATAAAAAGATTTTAAAATATTAATTTTATGCACCGTTTCATGCAAGTTAATCATTATCTATATATGTTATCATCGATAAAATTTGATGAAAATTACCAAAAATGGGTTAATCATTTTTTGTGGAGGTTATAAACAAACAAAGATAAATATGTTTCTTTTTTTTTTAAAAAAAAAAAAAAAAAAAAAAAAACAAACAAATTTTTATAATAAAACAATAATGATGTTAATCTTGAGACCTTGGTTCATAAAACGAAAACAAAATTCTCGCTTTATAATCGCAAAATTTAAAAATCATTCTGAAAACACGCTTCCGAAAATTTCGAAAATTTTCAATGAACCGTGTCACTGGAAAAAGGCTGTCACGTAAGTTGAAAAAAATATTTTTTTCATGATAATAATTCATTGTTTAGTTTTTCCGACAATTTGTTTTTTTATCGGAAATTAACATAGTATTTTATTTTTATTTTTATTTTTTTTTTATCCAAATTAGTGTATATTGTATATATCGTAATCGATTATCAATTCCGCAACAATTTAAAACAATTTTTTTTCTGAGATTAGATTGTGTCAACTTCTTTAAAGAATTGAAGAAGTTGTTGATATGCGGAACTCCTCATACATTTATGGGTATAAATTTATGGAGACTTATTCGTTTCCTTGGGTGGAAAAACTTGAACCCATTTGTTCTTTAAAGGACTTATTTTAAATAATAAATAAATAATCAGAATGAAAAGGTTCCATTTAAAAACGTTCCGATTTTATTTGGTTTTCATGTAGGGTTCAAACTTTATATTTAAAATTTAAATACAACGAGATCTCTCTCTCAAAAGAGAGAGAGGTCAGATTGTATTATTTTACATTTAATCAAGAGGTGGAGAATATTTTCCAACACTTTCGATTGTTGGAGTGTTGTGGTTATTTTACGAGTTAGGCTTAGGTGGCGCAGTGAGGACATTATTATATATTAAAATTAAAATAAATAAAATAAAATAAAAATTTTTTTTTTATATATCCCCACATTCGAAATTTGAGATTCCGATATAGATCTTCAAAAGATATCGATATTTATAAAATTACTGCGTATGGAATGTCAAAATCAGATTTTATTCATTTTATATTTTTGAACAGGTTTTTTTTATTCAAACCAAGTTTTTGGACATTATGAGAAAAATTTTCCTAAATAATATATCGATATCTTTTTATTATTGATTTATTTATTTTATTTGTATTGCTATTGAATAAGATAAAACAAATACGTTTGCGTTTTTTTCACTTTAACATCATCTTTCATCAAAAAAGACAAATATAATTTATTAAAATCAAAAGAATAATACATCTCTTATTTTATGTGTTTTAAGGATCAATCTCTACCCTCTTATTATAACATCATCAAAAGAGAAACAAATAATTTATAATTATTAAAAATATTAAGAAAAAAAAATCATATTTATTTAATTTAATTATTAAATTACCATAAAATTTTTCTAAAAATGTTTGTGGTTTAGGGGGCGATTCCTCTTTAGAAAAATAATTCATAATATGCGTTTCCATCTTCCACATATTTACAGTTTCTTGATATTCGGCTCTCCCTTTAAAGATCAAAATATCAATCACACGTAAGTCGGCTACGAACCGATTTTTTTCGAATTCTTCTCGGATTTTTGCTCGTACAGCCGAAATAGGAAGATCAAGAAGGTAGTCCGAAACTATCTTCGGAGCCTTTCTTTATTGAATAAAATCTTTTGTGAGTAAATATATCTTATTATTAAAACATAAAAATTAAACCTAAAATATTTTTTAAAAAAAAGCTGTATTACAGCACGTTGCCAGTCTCTATATAAATAAAGTACTCGTTTTCTAGCATCAGCTAAGGTCGGAGAGGTAGTTGTCTTAAAAGCTAGAGCGACAGACATTGTAATTCGCGAGGAAAGAATATAAAAAAAAAGGAGCAACAAACAGAGCTTTTTATATAGGCTGATTGTCGTAATCAGTTACTAACTTTAATTGGAGTTCAGCCAACCATAAATCTGTTGTTCTAAATCACGTTATTAATATATTAATATAAATTTGACAATACAATGACATTTTTTCATTTGTCGCAAAGCGAATATTTTTTATAATTTTTTTTTACTTCTGCACGATTTATATCCTCTTTGAGGTCATCGTTGAAATATTTAAGGGAATTATTTTTGCCCAATAAACGCAAGCCTTGTGAAACTTTCTGGTTCAATTTTATGGCAAATTAATCAACCTAATCGACGTTTATAGGCATGTTTCGTTGAATTTTTAAGAAACATTAAAGGATTCAGTAAAGTCCCTATTTATTATAAAATTTACGTGTCACGATTCCTTAACTTATTAAGGACTCGTATCGTAAGGGAGAAAAAAAAAGCTACAAATATTAACATTCTTTGTTTTGTTAAATAAAGCTTCCTGAAAACCGATTCTTTCTATTGGAAAATGTCTTCAACCCCATTTTCTCAATACGCTCGTGTTGATCGTGCGGAATCATCGACTCCGCCACCTCTTATAGAGTTTTCTAATGAAGGTTCCGATAATACTTCTAACCGACTTGTTGCTTATGATGGTCAATTTAGTGAACATATCAATACGATAGCTAGTACTTCGTCTGCGACTCAGCCTATAACTAGGACTGATCTTACAATTATTAATAATGATTCTGGCGAGATAGAACACAAAAGGTGTTGGATTTGTTTTGGCGAAGATTCTGACAGCGAGGGAAAATGGGTTAAAGCATGCAGGTGCTCATTAATAAGTCACGAAGAATGTTTGCTGAATTGGATCACAGAAAAACAAAGGAATACGGCTCTTAGGAAGGTATGTTATTTTCGTTCCAAATATTTTCATAAATTTTTTATTAATTTTTAAAGTTCATATAGGTCCGATGTCCCCAATGCAAGACGGTATATCATCTTGCCGAGCAAACTTCGTATCTTTTAAGGTTCTTTACCGTCGTTGATTCTACAATTCAATCTTCTATCCCATATTTCACCATTTTTGGCGTTACATTTGCTGTAGCCATTACTAATGTTCATTATGGGTTAGCAGCTTATGTCTTATATTATTCGTGTTATTGATATTGAAAATGAATACGTTTAGTTTAAAATTATTATTCTTAAATAGTGCGTATGCTACGATCACGATGGTAGGTCTTGAAGAAGGAGAACGACTTTTGGAAGAACCATGGAGCTGGAGAATATGTGTAAGTTTTGATAATTTAGAGAGAGATCTGAATGATATCCGATACTAATCGCTCTTTTGAATTTACAGTTCACACTTCCTCTTGTTCCCGTATTCCTTATATTTTCGAGAGCTCGTTTTGCTGATCCAGTCATGCCTCTTATTCCCATGTTGTTTATAAGGATGGATCAATTGAGGTTAACAATGCCACCAAATCCATCCTTTACGATTTCTCTTTTACCGTGGGCTAGAATTATATACAATTGGTCATATCAACGAGCATTCGGACGACTTGAGCAAGAATGGCGTTCTCAACTTGAACCATATACTGCACCAGCTGAAGTTGAAAACGGGGATAATGGTAATATTCGACCTCGTAACGATCAAGATGTTTTGGACCGTCTGGATCGTAGCAATGCTGGTCGTAAAATTGTTGGAGCGTTGTGCTTGCCATGTGAGTATTACGTAGTTCATAGCAAATAAATAAGTATAAGTTATATTTAAAATAACATTCCTCGTTAATTTTTGATATAGTCATCTCTGCCATGGTTGGAAGGTATGTTTATATATATATATATATATATATATATATTTTGAATATTTCATTCTGAAATCTTAACAATAAATATTATGTTTTTTTAGTTTCCTTGGTAGATTCTCATTTGTACGTGCGCGTATACCCGATACATTTCATCGAAATGTGCTTGGCGGGTGTCTTTTCATAGTTTTCAAGGTTGTTATTAAATATTTCTCGCATTCTTCATTATTTCCATTATATTTTATTATGATTAAATTGACTTCTTTTTTAATTTCAGGATATTATGACTCTCTCATATAAGTATCAAAGGGCCAAGCATCGACGTACACGTCATGTCAGGGAATTCTCTGAGTTTGTAAATGAAAGCAGGCAATGATTTTTGAAGATCAATGGATTGGAGATTAACTAATAATAATTATAATAATAATAAAAAAAGAAAAAAATTACAAAATCATATGAAAACAATTAATGAAAATTGTAGTAGGGTAGATCCCTTATTGAAAAAAAATTTTTTTTTTTATTTTCCCCCCTCTTCCATAAAATTTTTACCTAATTAATTATATATAGTTTTAATCTTTAAATGTGAAATATTATATAACATTATGGATTTTATTATATTACTGCCAATATCGAATTAAATTAGACAATTTTTTTTTTTTTTTACTATTTTCATCATGTAGATATCTTTTTGATATGAAAAAAATTTAATACTAATCACGTTATATATTTATTTCACGTGATTAGAGAATATCCGATTCGGTGGAAATTTAACTTAAAATAGAATAATATATATGAACAATTATTTTAATTTCATCTAACAAAAAAATAATATATAATTTCAAATCAAATAAATATTGTGAATAAATTTTATTGTAAAAATAAAATAAAATAAATTATTGCATTTTTATAAACAGAATTAAAATTCCTATTTAAAATTAAAATTAAGGATTTATTTAATAAAAGACAAAAATTTTAAATTTTAATATAATAATATAATATCATAATTAATATATAATATTATAATTAGTTATCATTAAAAGTATAATATTATTAGTTAATACTTTATTGTAAAGTAATATATAACTTAAAATGATCAAAATAATATACATATAATAAATTAAAACGTGTGATTTTATAAATAAAATTATTTGGCTTTTAGAAAAAAAATTTTATTGAAATTTTAATATATTATTTTATTATAAATCATTAATTAATTTATAAATTAATTTATAATATTTTATTAATATAATAAATAATATAATTTATATAAGTATTTTAAATAAATTAAAATTTTATTTTCCATGATAAATATGATTTTTCAGTAAAATTATAAATAATTTAACTAAAAGTTAATCCTTTTAAAATTATTATTTAAATTGTATTTTATTTTTTATATAACTTATATATAAATTTTTATTATTATTAAATATAATAAGATATAAGACATTTTGTAATAAAAGGAAAAAAATAAGTATTAAATTTAGTAGTATTTATATTTAATATATAAAAATAAATTTGATTTATTTTAAAAGGACCAATTTTTATTATTATAAAAGTTTATATATTGATACTTTATAGTAAAAGAAAGATTATAAATAAAAAAAAATTTTTAATTAATATTAAATCTAAACATATTTTAAATAGTTTGTTTCTAATGCGAATTATCTAAAAGTGTATTTTAAAATATTATCTGATTTCTATTACAAATTTATTCTTTTATAACAACTAATAGTATAATGTAAAGAATTTTAATAGATAATTCGATTTGAAACTACAAAAATTGGTTAAGATTATATGATGATAAATAATGATGCTGTTCGATTAACGTGTAGCTTAAAAATTTAGAAAACTTTTTCGAAACCAAAAATGACTTTTTTTTTAAATCCGAAACTTGTTAAACTTAATTTAGTTTAGAAAAACCTATTAGAAGTTTCAACATATTTTTTTATAATTATTTAATATGAAATACTATTTTTACAATAATTTTTTTATTAAGAGTTTATCATTAAAGTTGCCTCCATAAATATCTTTATCTTACAGTAAAAAGAATTATAATAATAAAAATAGTTATAGGTAAATTAATTCATTCAGTGATAAACTAATTAATTATATACGAGAATATTAATAATATGAATAAGGATTATGTAGTTGAGAATCTCCCTAAGTTCTAAAAAATTGATCGTTAAGACACAAAGGTACAAAATTAACCAAGGATTCAGTACCATTCTGCAGAAATCAAATGTTATTTGATCTATTTGATCGACAAAATTGACGAGTCTTTAGGGGCAATGACGACTTTTATGTAAAAGCTTAGTTGAGGCTTAAGCGTAAAGGTTGTGGCGGAGTCGTCGGAATGATCTTGATTTCCATCGTTTTTTCCCGTTAATAATGTACAAAAGGAGCATTGCAATTTAAAATAAATAAATTAAGATTGAACCGCTATCTAATAATTTCATCCAAGATTGTATTACGAAAGGATGAGTCAATTTCATATAATTAAATGTTTAATAATAATTTTGCAAATAATAATTTGTATACGAATGATAAAAGGTGTAGGAATAATAAAACGTGCCCCAAAACATGTAGAAATTGTTGAAAATGTATATATTTTAAAATTCACAATCACACCGTCACTTGATGATAAGGAAAAACATGAAATTATTAAACAACATGAAAATTTTCATTCAGAGATTAAGAAAAAAGGATTAAATATTAGCGTAAGATACGAGTTTTATGAGTTAATTAATGCCATATCATTTGAGGTTAAAGAAAATGATTTGGAAAAGATTGTGGAAATAACGGGAGTACAAAGTATTGAGCCTGTTGTAAGTGTTAACCTCTTACGATGTGATATCCAATTTATATTTGATTGATTGATTGATTTTTTTTTAAAGCAAAGACATCAGATATTGCCAACTTCTTCAAATACGAAGATGGAAATCGAATCGAAATATACCCGAATGTCATTTGATAAACGTGATTGGACACCAGATACACCACTGAATCTTTCTAAAGAAGCAAATTTGAATTCTATACATAAAATGATAGGGGCTGATTTGGTCCATAACAAATTAGGATATTATGGCAAAGGAATTAAAGTCGGAATTATAGATACTGGTAAGTAAAAAATCAACGATTCATAAAAATTAATGAAAATTGATTTTATATACTTTGATTATGTTAGGAATTGATTATCTACATCCAGCTTTAGGGGGATGTTTTGGACCAGGGTGTAGAGTTGAATACGGATATAATTATTTAGAAGATACGTGGGATCCACGTGACGTTTGTGTAGGGCACGGAACTCACGTTGCAGGTTCGAATTTATAGAATGATTAATGAATTGATGAATTTACAACTAAAATTGAAAGGAAATTTATCCAGGGATAATTGGAGCAAATGATTCAATGCACAGTGGATTTCTTGGAATAGCTCCTCAAATTACATTTGGTGCTTATCGTGTCATGGACTGTGAAGGGCAAGGTGAAGGAGATGTGGTAATGACAGCATTGCAAAGAGCTAAAGATGATGGAATGAATATTATTAATTTATCATTGGTAAATAAACAGAAAGGGGATAATTTCTTTCTTTTTCTTTTGCGTAATTCCATCATAAATCTTTCTTTGTACTACTTGTAGGGAGGAACCAATTGGGCCATAACGCCACTTTCAAAAATGATAGATGCATTAACGAGAACTGGAATCATTGTTGTTACAGCTAATGGAAATGTTGGAATCGAAGGGATTTTTGAATCAGAAGGAGAATTACTAGGAAGTAAAGCTATTTCCGTAGGTTCGATTGAAAATACTCATTATTTGGCTTTTAAAGCCTATGATGTTTCAGACAAGAATTTTAGTATCGGTGCGTAGTTTCTTTCTTTTTTCTTTTTATTGATATAGTTAGAATTGAGTTATTTTCATTTGTTTAGATTACATTACGGTTTCTGCGAGAGCATTTGCTTTCTCTTCGGCCAAAGTTGAAATATTTCCAGATTATGAATGCCCAAAAAATTTCAAAAAGTATAAAAGTAAAATAGTTCTAGTTATGTTAGATACCAGTCCGTTAGATTGCGCATGGGTAAATAAATATATACATATATAAAAGGTTTCACTATTTTATTCAAAATGCTAACTTTTTTTTTTCTTTATTTAAATAGTTTGGAAATTTACAAAAAATTAAAGCGTCAGGGATATTATTAGTAACAGAAGTAACACTTGGACCAATTTTAGCATATTTTGATAAAGCACAAATAACGATACCAACAGCTACAATAATTCCTAATATAGCTCGATTAATTAAAGAGAGAAAAAAAGAGAATAATAATTTAGAATTGGAATTCTCTGAAAAAACGGGACAAATTATATCAAGTCCTATTGGCTATTCAATGTCTTATTTTTCTTCTTGGGGATTATCTAATGAATTTGAGATAAAGGTAAAAAAAAAAAAAAAAAAAACTACTTTTATTTTTGGATTCATTGGCGAAATATTTAATCGATGATTTTTATGTATTTATTTATTAATTTAGCCTGTAAGTAGTTCTTCAGATCAAAGAGATTTTGTTATTCTTGTGTTGAGATTTTTTTTCTGCTTGCTTTAGGAATTATTAGCACCAGGAGGAATAATATTTTCGACTTACCCTATACACCTTGGTAGTTATGCGCAACTTTTAGGCACAAGCATGGTAGGTAAATAGCATAATCCTACGTATATTTGAAAATTACAAATTTTTTTTTTTTTTGTTCAGGCAACAGCTTGTGTATCTGGCGCATTAGCTCTTTACGTGGAAGCCAACTATTCATCACTAAACGCACGCGACATGTTAACCCTTTATTCAACGCCAATTTACGATACCAAAAATGACGAAAAAGCATCAGTTCTCCAGCAAGGCGCAGGATTAATTAATGTGTATAACTCGATCATAAGCACAACGTTTGTTACACCCTTCAAAATATCATTAAAGGGAACGCAATTATTCGATTATCAATATTTAGATATTCAAAATTATGGAAAGGAAGAAATTACTTATAGGCTTAAACATTTTCCTGCGATTTCTGTTAATGGATATAATGGGACTAGGAGCGTACCAACAAAATATATGAAATTTAATCATTCTACTGCTATTGTACGATTTGAAAATGATAAAGTTACTGTTCAACCAGGGAGTAACGTTAGGGTTTTCTTCAAAATTTCGTCACCAAAAGATTTGGTTAAAGAACAACGATGGTTTTATAGCGGATTTATTCAAGTGGAACCAATAGATCAATCTAATCTACCAGTTACAATTCCATATGGTAAGAGAAATTGTGAATTTTTTTTTGGGATGTATTTCAAAAAGTTAAAATTTTCTTTAAATACTACCTAGCCGGTTTCGCGGGAGATTTAAGATCACTTCCGATATTAGGACAACCAGAATTCCCGCAAATACAAAAGTCGAATACAACAATATCTTCGAATTCAACAACACCTACAACGTTCACAATGGAAAATTCAGAAAATAAACCAATAATATCCATAGTAATTTCAACACCGACCAAACTTTTATTAATTCATGCTTTAAATTCCGATAAACAAATTATCGGATTATTACCGGGAATAAATTATGATGTAAATTTACTTGGTACTAATCATTACCTTATTAAAACCAAAACAAATCAGAGATTATCTTATGAATGGGATGGTAATATCAATAATTTCAGTTTAATTAATGGATTTACGAGCAATTTAGGGGATGGGATTTATTATATAAAAGTTAGTGCTTTGAAAATGTCTGGGAATGTTTTAAATAACCTGGATTGGGAATATTGGATTTCTCCTCCTTTAGAAATTCAAAGAAAATAAAGAAAAATAAAAAATAAAAAATTTATAAAGATCAACAGTACGAAAGAGACGAAATTTAATTATAGATCGGATCTGCTTCCGAAATTCACGTGCATGATTATTTGAAAAATGAAAATCAATTATTGGGGAAAAAAATAAAAAGGTCGTCTTACTCCATGAAATCTCAGTTTTTAGCTTTTAAAAAATAAATTTTATCTTTATCATGTCTAATACTCATAATGATCCTCGTACATTCATTCCCAATAATTTTGGGGATGTTATGTCATCGAAAACCACCACGTTACTTTTACCCAATGAATTTTCGGGGTTAGAAAGGATTTGTTTAACTGCTAACGGAAATTTACAAAGGATATTAAGGTTTTAATTTTTTATTATTAATCATCGGCGAATTAAACCTTCTTTCCAAATTGAAGAAATGTTTTTTTTTTAATAGTTCTTGGTTTAATAAAACGGTTATAATAGATATTGTAAAAAATGATTTAGTTGATATTAAAATGGAAGAAAAAAAGACCAACACTTTTACAGTTGATAACGTAATATCAAATGGAAATCTTAATTATAATATTATTAATATTTGTGATGAATTACCAATTTTAAAAAGATTTGACAGAGAAGTAAACCTTGTTTGTGAAGGTAAAATCGTTTGTAATGCTAAAAGTGATGTTATAATTAAAGATAATAATATAGTGCAATTAATTGAACATGAAGGCGTTGGGATTGGTCAACTATTTAGGTAAGTTATTTATTTATTTTTATTTATTTCTTTTTGGTGTTTTTCCTTTTAATGTCAATTAAACTATATAAAGTAGATATCTTGATAAATTACCGTCATTTCAATTAAATTATGTTGGAAGAACCACAAATACTTGGTGGAGAGAATATTCACTATATATTCATGGTGTTGAATGTCATATTAAAGAAACATTTCCAAATAATATGTTTGATCATTCCGAAAAAAAAATAGATGTTGAAGATAATGATGGAAGTACCAAAATTTGGAAATTAGTATAAAATAAAACCTAATAATACCTTTTTTTATTTAAATCAGTTATATTAATCAAACATGGTTAGATTCGCCGTTTCCTACTACTCTATATCGAGAAATAAGAGATTGGTTCGGTCATATAATTAACTAACTTGCAGATGATCGGCCTTATGTGACATATATGTGACTTTCTTTTTTCTCCCTTTTTGTTCAATAAATTAAATAAAAGTATAGTGTTAATTATTACATATAAATATAACGATGAAAAAATAAAAAATAAAAAAATAATTAAAATTCTGTCATTTACAAAACGATAATATCATTTATTAAAAAAAAATTTTTTCTCATACTTTCTTTTATTAATGATAAATAACTTATCTCCCTCTAAAAATGCGGAAAAATCTAAACAACTTCAAATCCTAGTTTTGATAATTTTCATAATACTAATATTAACGGGCTTATGGGTTCAAATAACTCCGACCATTCCGATCAAAACATCAAGTAAGTCATAATTTTGATTCTCTCTTTAAACAAAAATTATGGTCAAGTTTGATTGAATAGACTCTCATTTCCTATTATGATGATTTTCTTGATTTGATTACGATTTAGACGTTGATATTGCCAAATCTCCCATGAATGAAACGATGAACGAAAAGGTGCACGAACAGGTGCACGAAATGGCGTATGTTGATGAAGTCGTGAATATCATAACCGGTGCAAGTAAAAATCACTTTTGTCCATTAAAAAGCTTTATTTATAATTTGAATGATACATTAAAAGGTTTAAATTTAAAAACAAGAGTTTTTGTTTACGATCTGGGATTAACAAAGAAGCAACGAGATGAAATAAAAATATTAATGAAACTTGGATATTTTGATGAATTACGAGTTTTTAATTTTTCAGAATATCCATCATTTTGGAACATTACTATAGCGCGTGGTGAATACGCATGGAAACCCGGTATAGTTGCGGAAGTAGCTAAAGAATATCCGGGAATTATTACTTGGTTAGATTCTGGTACTTTACCCGAGAAAGCATTTTTTGAAAATATGTCTTCTTTATTAGAGGAGTATGATGGACTTCTTTCCCCTAATTCACCCGGACTTATGAGAACATGGACGCATCCAGGTGTTTATGATTATTATGGTGATGACGAAACGAAATATTATGACTTTCCAAGTTGTAATGCTGCTTCCATAGTTTTTGATACTAAAAAGGTTCAACATATTATTGATGATTGGTATTCATGCGCTCTGGTCAAAGATTGTATTGCACCTGTTGGAAGTAGTAGAACAAACCATCGTCAAGATCAAGCCATATTAACTTATTTGGCCGCACGTGAAGGACGTTATTGTTTTTTGGAACTAGAAGAATTATGGCTTCATACTCATGAGGATAGAAACTGTTCAAGAATTATCAATTTTCATGAGAAATCAAATAAAGTCAAGATTAAAAATCATTAATCATTTTATAATTCTTTTTCACCTCTTTACTACTTTACTTGGTGATGAATTATTTTGTATATTAATTTAACAAACTTTATAAATTCATTTGTGCAATGCAAGCATAGCACTTTCTAGATTTTATATGGTTTATTTTTGTATTTATTGGATAATTTCTTTAGATTATATAATTAATTGAACTTTTATACAGTATATTAGACAACCCTTTCTTATTAGAATTTATATATCTCTATCTTTCTTTATTTTATTAATATATATCTAACATTAAAAAAAACAGATTTAAAAGTTACTAGTTAATTAAATTTAAAAAAATAGTTATAAGATATAATATATTAAATTAAGAAAAAAGCTAAAAACAACTCTGTGTTATTATATCTAAATATTTAACCCCCGTGTTATTGTATATAATTTTGATCACCTGCTATACGTCAACGGTTACGAAAAATTCACCGGGGTAGTGAATTTCGTTCACCGGTAGTGATTAGGATCACTGATTCTGCAGTATATAATAGACTTTCATTATTTATTTGTTCTCACCTTTTCCTTTTCCCAAAACCTTTGCTCTTTTCCCTTTCATTTTTATTTCATTTTTATTTTACCCGACTCTCTTTTATTTTATAATGGATACTCGCGAATTTTCACCTTCAGAACCTGTTGAATTTTATAATAATGCAAATGATACAAAGGATACTTTTTCAGACAAAGAAGAAGAAGTAAATGATAGTAATTTGATACTTCAAAAGGGCCAGTCCTTTGAATCCTTTGAACATGTAGAACAATATTTAATGCAATATTGTGAGCAAAAAGGCTTTGAATATCAAAAAAGAAGAGTTGAGTATGATTACAGTCAGAACTCGATATAGCGAACCTTCTGGTTTACTATGAATTTTTTTTAAAAAAATCGGTTTATCAAAATTTATAAGTTCTATATAATGATTTTTATATGTTCAAATATAAAGTCAAAATTTTTAAAAAATCGTTTTAACAAGATTTTATTAAATGATCGTTATATCGAGAATCGCTATATCGAGTTCTGACTGTATGATAATATTGTATGCAAATGCATATATGAATATACCAAAGCTGCTCAATACCAACCAAGAAAAGATAAAGATACAGAGAAATATTGTAAACGAAATTCTGGATCGATTGGTTGTCAGTGGCAGTTGAATGTAACTTGTCCAAAAACAACATATTATTAAAATCACCACAATTGTTGATGAATATAATCATCCATTAAATTTGAATATTAAGATTCATAGACCTCATTTTCAGGAGAAATAAAGGCTGATATATTGGAATATCTTACTGCAGTTCCAACCAAACACCATAAGAATTTATATAATGCAATACAGGAAGTCAGAAGATGTAATAGAAAATACAAAAGAAATGATGCAGAAAATATGTTATATGAATTGCATATGCATAATTGAAGATGATTTTTATTTAGGAAGTATTTTATGGATGTTTTCACAGCAGGTGCAACTTTGAATAAGATTTCACAAAGTGGTTATTACAGGTGATACCTATAAAATAATTCAATATAATCTTTATTTATGATAATTAACAATAATAATCAAACTCACATTGTAAAAAAACTTTAATAGAAGATAAAACTGATTCAACTTTTTAATAGATTTTTGATTATATATTATATGCAACTAATTCTTTATTATTACAGATAATTTTTACAGATGAAAACATAGTAATAGCTGCAGCTATTAAAGTAAAATTGCCTAATACCTACTACTGTATTTGTTTTTTCATATAAATCAAAATTTTATAAAACAGTTAAAAGGTAAACTCCAAAATAAATTCACTTCTTGTCATTAATTATTTATTAAGACTTAAAATAGTTCATGTGTTAAAGATTTTAAAAAAAAATTGTAATGATTAGTATTTACCTGTCCTGAAGCTCAATCTTATTTGCAAATTAAATTATATCTTATGAGATTTTCTTGGACTTACTGTTATACACAAACTTGATTTACAGCTGGTATTATAATAACTCAAAAGGTAAAATCTGAAAATAATATTATAAAATTAGAAGACCTTTATACAACTTCATTGGTTTGTTTTACTTAATAAACCTATAATAGGTTAGAAGAGAAAAGACAATTTGTTGAATTTGAAGATCAAAAAAATCAAAATATTATAACCAGAACATTAAATATTAATGATAAATACTTTAGATCTCTTCTTAAAGTATTAAAAGATTTCTTATGCTAAATACAGTGGTGAGCAAAAAAAATGCAACCAGAATTACACATTGTTATAAGCTTATATCTCGTCAATCACAAATGCTAGGAATAGGATTTTGCATTTATTTTAAACCTTAAAATCTAGAGAGTCACCTTGAGTATCAAATTTTTATACATAGTGTAAACTCATTGTAATTATATTTGTGACCTTAAAGAAATCAATTTGCTTTCTTGATTGGTATTCACTCTGTAAACATTAGCTTCCTATATGTAAAAATAAATTTTTACTTTAACACGTTTCTATCTGAAACCCATTTGGCTTTCAACCTGAATAACATAAATTTTTTCGCATACATTATAATCAAATTGCCTTCTAATAGCATACTGCTTAGGTAGCAAGAGAGAACAAGCATGAGAAGAAGCGGAGCGAAGACAAATGTGCGTTCAATATAAGAAAATAAGTATGAGCTGACAAAGTCCTTTAAGGTAACGCCAATGAATACGCATTCGACAGAGAAATGATATAGCAGGAATATGAGTGAGCCCTTTAGGCAAAGCGAATATGGATGCTATATTATTTTGATCATATGCTACCATATTTTAATGTATACTATATATAAGGCAAATATGGATGGTAATAAGTGAGTAAATGGTAAGCAAATCACTTTCCAATAGCATACTGTTTGGATAGCAAGAGAGAACAAGTATAAAAAGGAGCGGAGCGATAATGAATGTGTGTTCAATATAGAAGAATAAGTATGAGCTAGCAAAGCCCTTTAGGGTGACGCCAGCGAATACGCATTCGACACTATGCTACCTTAAAATATATGCTAATATTATAAGATAAATAGGATTACACTTAATGAACACAAGGTTTGCAGAATAAAGCAGAACATGTACACAAGTTATGAGAACAAGTAATGTTTGTAGTCTGCAGAATGAAGCAGAGTATGTTTTCAAAACATGAAAACAAAGCTTCCTTCTATTTAGCAAGCCATTGATTTCTGACCTATACTACTTTTTTCTAGCCTAAAACTAGTCCATCATCAGCCTGAACTTTTGCAAGCTTCTGTCGTCGATAAAAATTTTGAATGTAATATTTACCTGCATGTTTTCTACAGACACTATAATTAGAGAAAGTTAATTTTCTGCATTCTATACACAGAATTTGTCAAGGAGAATTCTAATGAACTTTACACCCTTCCAATTGATAGCACTCATTATTGCATACCTCTCCAGTTCTAAGAATATAAGGATAATTATAAAATCCTATACTAATTCCTTCTTTTGAATAAATATGTAACTCTAATTATCTGAATAAATTAATTTTTATTTTAAACTTTTTGTAACCATATTTACTCTTTGGAAAAAATGAGTAGAATACTAGGTAGTATCACCAGTGCATTAGGACGATTATTAGAAAACTTTTTGGGAGACCTGACGCCACCTAAGTTACCTGAGTCTTCCAAACTACCAGAACTAGAAGGGTCAGAAGTAGAGCCAAAGACTATGAGACAGCTTTAACATATCAAAATACTTTTAATACAGAAATAAGATGGTATTCAGCAATTAGAAGATTTCTATTCTGGAGAAAGCAAGGTAAGGATATTGAGTTCTATGATGGGAATACACAATGGATTGGCTTTAAAAATGATTTCTGTGATTTATTAAGAAACTGGTTTCTAATTAAAGCTAATCCAAAAGAAACACTTCAGGAAGTATATAAACGTTATAATGAAGAAGCCAGTGCAATCACATGACAGAATAGAGGACAGATTGATTTACGAAAAACTGGAACATTTGCAATGGCAAGTTTATGTTTCTTTCAAGATGTCACTTTAACTCCTAGAAAAGCAGAAGACTTAACACAAGAAGAAGATTATTGGATTAATTCAGCCTACATGGAAGGGCTAGTATGGGTTGAGTCATATGAAGAAATCGCAAGCGAATTAGACTTTAATGAATTTTATTCAAATATCTTAGCTTATGGTTATATATCAGGTTGGCCAGTAAGAGCATGTGAATTTAAAACAATCATATATATTAGGACTGTTTCTATCAAGGATCACCTAAAGTATAGTATTTATCGAATCTTCATAGGTGGTCAACCAGCAGAACAAAAATGTATAAGAGGATTTCGTTATAATCCTGCAGGATATTACACTTATTATGATTTATTATTAGCAATAGATTTAGGTCTCCACATAGAGTTATCTTCTGAAAGTCATAATACTCTTATATTTGAACAAACTAAGCTCATAAGCGGACATAATATTTTCAATCAATAGGCAAATTATCTTACAGAGATCAAGAAAGAGGGTGGGCAAGTGGGAAAAGTAGCCAAATATATGCTAGTATCAATCTAGGGACGATTATACTTAGATGGGAGAAGTTCAGAACCTTATCGACGTATGGCACATTTTATTTCAGCAAAGAGACGTAAAATTATATCAGAAAAATCAGATCACTAGGAGATCGTGTAAAACGTATCCATACAGATGGTTTTATTATTTCAGATAAAAATACTGAACAACTGATAGAAAGATATGTAGGAAAGGGTAAACTAAAAATTGCAAAATCAGGTATCATATCAATAAAAAATGTGATGAGAAAATAGTTCATCCATCCACAAAATCAGAAAAATCATCCATCTGTTACATATCTTTACCAAATGAGATTCTCAATAGAATTTTCCAAGATTATAGAAAGGATAGGGACAAGAAAATGTATCCTCTTTTATTTGTTAATAAGCAATGGTATCATATTGCTAATAGACAAATATGGCAAAGAATAACTCTAACGGCTATCTCTGGGATCAAGTTCTCAAAAGCATTAAGCAAAGATACGAAGCCAGATGCATGTACGCAAGTGTTAGGTCTAACATTCATTGGAGATATAAATATAGAGCCAGATGTGTACATTTTTGAAGTATGTAAGGCTTGCTTCAATTTACAATGGCTAAGTTTTGAAAATAGTAGATCACGTATACTTAACAATAAAAATCTAGAAATACTTCTAGCTGAGTGTCCTAATTTAAAAAGACTTATAATAAGAGGTTCTATGTGCATAAGTCTGAAAACATTTTTAAAAATTCCAAAATTGGTATCTAGTTTAGAAATGATAGTAATTAGGGATTGTTTATGGATTAGAGAGGATATAAAAAATGATTTTTAAAACTTATATCCAAAAATAAAACTCATATTTGAGTCTGATGAAGAATAGGGTTAGCCCTATAAGAAATCGAAATAAGGAAATGATACGTTTTTTTTAAGGTTTGTATACGTAATTAATGATTCTATATCAAA
>CAMKVN010000990.1:0-21739 GCA_946474995.1 Funneliformis geosporum | reverse complement strand
ATATATATGTGAAGAGATGTAGAGAATATAATTATATTGTTCTTAAACTATTGCTACATCCTTATACTTAGCCTTTCGACTAGTTTCTCCTTGAAGTTCCTATTTGGAATTTCTAGTTTAGAAGGTTACGCGTGTCGTCATGGGCTAATGATCTATTACTTCATTACTTCATTAACCGATTTGGTTAATTTCGCAGATCATCTTTTTGCCAATTATTGTGTCATTGATTCTTGTAGACCAATTCACATGATGATCATTTGCAGATCACTTTACTGCGTCATATTTCTAATTTTCTAAAGATCATTTGGGTTACAAGATATTTGATTTATTAGACATGTATAATATATTAGTTTTATCTTTCTATATAAATTATTTTATATAAATAGGATGGGTTGTAAATGTTGGAATAGTAGGGAGTTAGATTTTCTCTAGTCTGATGCTAGTATTCTTCTTATATATTTTATTCTTTTTTTTATTTCTAAAGAATTTTACTCGGCTTTGTATAATAATTCTTTAATCTTTATTTATTTATTCTATTATCAATAAACTATTTTATTATTTATATCTGTGTGATCTATAAATGATAGCATGATATTTAAACATTTGAGTAAAATTTACAAGTCTGCGTGATGCATAAGTTTTAGTGATAAGCTGCAATCTGAGTATAAACCTACAAGACAATCAGGTCTTTCGTATTTAATCTGTGTAAAGACAATCAGATCTTTCGTATTTAATTTATGTAAAGACAATCAGGTCTTTCGTATTCAATCTGTGTAAAGACAATCAGGTCTTTCATATTTAATCTGTGTAAAGATAATCGGGTCTTTGTGATAGCTTAATATCTTAGTGAAATATCAAATCAATACGTCTGAATAACACCAGTTATAAGTGCAGGACTTAGGAATAAATCAGTAGATTACTACGTATATTAAAAAAAATAACACTCTGACATCTCGTCTAACAGTTGTAGTTCGTAAGAATTACACGTTAACAGTATCTGAAGAATATTTACATTACAAGTTATTTGAAGAGTTGTAAGATAAGCAAATAATGAAAGATCATAGATCTTTCCTTAAAGATGTAACAAAGAAAGGCAAAATAAAAACTACAATGACAAAGTATATTATCTCATTTTGTCTTTCTGTTATATATGCAAAAAATGTTAATATCATTGCAAAATGTATTTGAGTATAAAAAGTTATATCTTTTATTTAACATAAAAAAACTTTCTGAAAAAAAAAAGATAATTTTACAACAATTCTTGAAAATAATCTTTTAAACCTGAAGTATAGCATTTTATAATACATGTGATTTTACAATAACTATATTACTGAAAAAACTAGACATATATAATGATATGAAAAAAGCTGACCAAGTAAATAATATACATGAGAAGGATGATAACCATGATGAAAATAAATAAAATAAAAATGAAGGACATGAAAACTCTAATAATAATAATGATGAATTTGATGATAATTCAAAAAAAAAATTAATAATAATATGAATCCTATTTGTAAAATTTTTTCAAAAGTTTTTATTAATAATTCATAGACTTGTATATTACAAGTTGAGAAACTATTACTATTTAACTGGAATTTATTCAGATATTTGCATTAAAAGTGAAAATTTGAATTTTAATAAACTAGTAAAAGATGATTATTCATATTGTAGTAGTTGTAATAATAATAATATTGCAATTTCAAAGAAATGTTTAAAATGAAAACAGAATGAAAAAAAAAACAAGGAAAAGTGTACAAAAACTTAGTTTCTGAATTTTAATTTATTGTGAAAATTAGCATTAAATATTAAAAAAAAGCTATAATAAAATGATTTATTTAACTTGAAAATTTTTTTATCTACAAATAAAATAAATAAGTTTAAATATTATATAACTTCTATATAATTTATAATTACGTAAAATATAGAACTTTCCTATCAATCAATTAAATTTTTTTTTGAAATTCTACTTTGTTACCTAGCTTGGATATAATAACTAATTTTTTACTTTGTATGAACTTATTTTATTAATGATTTTTCTTTCAAATTTAAAAGAAATTTTATTTATTAATTAAAATATAATTTTAGATATTTTTTAATAAAAGTATTTTCTTTATAAAGATTAATTTTTATTTATTTTTATATTATTAAAAATAACATATATTTGTATATTTAAATATTATTAATTTATAAAAATTTATAAATTTAAAGTAGAAAATTTTGTATATATTTATTATTATAATTATTAAAGATAAAATTTTATCTATTAATATTTAAATGGTAAAAAATCAAAATATAAAAAAAAATATTATTTATAATTTTATTAATGAAATTCTAAAAAAACATATCTATATTATTATATATTTATTATTAAATAGGTTATAATATATATTAATCAATATATAATCATACCTCATATAATAAAGTTAATGTTTGGACCAATCAAACCTTTATTATAAAAAAATTTGTTAATGCTATAATAAATTATTTGATATAATATAACGAAAAATTCAGTATATCATATGTTGATCATATGATTAACAGATTACAGCTAATCATTTTTTTAATATTTTTAATTACTTTTGTCATACTATTATTATGTTTACTATTTATGTTAGCTAATCTATTAGTTAAAGTTAAAGTTATAAATCCAACAGATTTTATTATTTATCTAAACTTAATCATCTGAATTTGAAAAAATTATAATGAAAAAGATATTACAAGTCATTAAACCTATAGAATATATAGAGGTAAACTATTTTTATTTTTTGATATGCAGTTTGCTGCACTATAATTTCTCAAAAATAGGTTACATATTATGAGTGAAGCATTATTTTGTTGGAATAACGAAGAAAATAAGTAATTTCTTATATTTTGTTAATTTTTACACATTATTATATTTTTCTAAAAAATAATTTAGTAAAACTGTGAATTAATTCTCTAAATATTAATTTAATAATTAGCTGTTAATTTCAAGAAATTTTTATAAATACAAACCAATTAATAAATATATTAAAACAAAGGATAAAAATTTCATTTGTAAAAAAAATGATTTTGTTAAGAAATTTGCTATTGAGACTACTATAATTTATAGCTAAATTTTTAATGTCATTTATGAAATTAATATATGAAAAATATTATAATTTAGTCAGAAAAGTTAATAAGAAATTTAAAAATGAAAAAAAATAATTGTTTCTTTTAAAATCAAAAATTTATTACAATAAAATTTAATAATAATCATATATAATAAATTTATTATTATAATATTAATTAATTATAAACTATCTTTGAATATATATATATATTCAATATAATGTTAATATTTTAAATAAATAAACGTGATTTGCAAGGTGACTACTTTAACATTAAATTAATTTATTACTTTTTTACCACAAAAAATATTAGTAAAGAATAATCTAGATTCTTTTTCAATTTATTTTTATGTTTATTATTAGAAGGTAAAGTAGCATCAATATTATTAAATTTATAATATTTGTATTTGCTTTAATGAGAGTATTTGCCAAAGAAACAGATTTTTCCTTTATTCTGAAATTAGTTTTCGTTTCTAATATATGTTACATTACTATCTTCATTTGTTCATACTCTTTAATAAATCTTTATTAATTTACTAAAATTTTAAATACCTTTGATTACAGAATTATTATTATCTACTAACTCTTTTAATTTTTCAAAACATTTTATAAGATTGAATATTGGGCAATACGTTCACTTGTCAATATTTCATAGAAATCTTTTTATAATTAATATAATTGTCTCACTAAATAAAATAATTTGATTATTCTTCCTAACTAAAGATGCTAGTCAAAACTCCCTCAAAATAATTTTGTCATATCCCTTACTATATTTTTAATATAGTTTTGGCTAATTTCGGGTTTCGGGGTTTCGTCGTACCCTCACTATGTTTTATATAGTTTCGGCTGTTTATTAATTGCCTTTTTTGAGTTTCGTCTCTCATCTTTATTCCTAACCTTCAATTATTAATTTTTTTAAGAAAAAAGAATGAATCTGAGTTGTTTGAAAAATTGTAAAGATGCTTTTTCATTAAAGTAAAGAACCTTTAGTTAATACTTTCTAATCTTCTCAAATAGGAATGGAAATTCTTGCTTAATCTCTTCAATAGACAATTTTGCCTTATATAGAAATAAATAAAATAAAATTATAACAAAAATACTTTGTAAATATGATCTAAATTCAGATAATTTTATATTTTTAAATGATGTTTCAGATTTCAAAACTAAAGTAACAATTTCAATCTTATAATCTTATGTTAATCCTGATAAGTTAACTTATCTCTGTTTAGAAGTTTATTAATAAATTAATTGATAGATTATATCATTTACATGTATACAAAAAAGAAAAGAAAATATTATTTATCATACTATTTTTATAAAATATATAATAAAAATAAATATTTAATGAATAATGATGTTTTTTCTTAATACTCTTTTTTCCAGAAAAAAGCTTTATAAATAAAACTATATAAAAAGGTTTATTTTGATTTTTACTGTAAAATCTTAATTTCATTCATATTTTATACTATTTAAATTATAATCAATGATATTAAAGTTATCTTTAATTTTTTAATCATATAAACTTTTAGTTTTAGGATGACTTTTAGAAAAGTTTAATTTCTTTTGTAAGTTTTTGTTAGAAATTTTACAAGTGTCATATTTATTCAGATATGAGAAAAAGAAACTAAAGATAATAAATATCATGTTTCAGATATATGCAAAAGGTTAACATTCAGAATGCTTATTTTACGTTATTAGTTTAATAGGAAAATATAAATTGCATTTTCAACACTACACTTATAGGTATTTTTGAATAGGTTTTTTAAAAATTATTTTAAAAATCTTCATTATATTAAAAAAAGTTTGTTATAAAAAAAATTGTCATAAAGAATGTCATTTACATATATAATTTATTTATTTTAATTCATTAAATGTAATATGAATTTTAGTTTAATAAAATTATATATAACAAGATTTTTTCTATATTTAAAAATATGTACTACACTAAAGATTTATTATATTACAAAATTTGTTATATCAAAATTTGCTATAGAAAGAGTTAATTGTAGTTTTTTTGCTATTATTTAACTTTTTATTTTTGTTATACAAATTAACAGAATAGTCAAATTACTTAAATTAAAATTAAAAAAAAATAAAAAAATGATTTCCTTTATATAATTGAAATTTATTCTAACTATCAAAGGAAAAATAGTTATTTTTTTTAAATGAAAATTAAAAAAATATGTTAGCTTTTAATATCTTATTAATTATAATCTAATGATAATAAAAAAGCAATTACAGTATTACTGATAAAAGTAAAATTTATATTCTTTCTGATTACAAATATAATCATAATATTATATATATATATATTATATTAAAACCATTAACTTAAAAAATGAATATTTTATCAAATCTACTAATAAATATAAAAATAATATTTAAAAAATAAAAATTATAATGATAAATCTATTAATTATAAATAATATATATATAATTTTCTTAATCAATATTATAAAAATAAAGTTATTTTTCTTTTAAAGGTTTCTACATTTTGTTAGATAATTTTTATTTTGCTTTCTTTTCTTAATGTTTATTATTTTTCTTACTTTTTAATAAATTTATAAGTAATTCTTTTTCTTTGATAAGATTCTAATGTCTGAATATCATTAATTTTAAAAATATAAGAAGCAATTTTTTCATTTTATTCTTTCTTATAATTCTTGTATTCCATAGTAGATTTATTATAAATTAACTTTATTATTTTATATAAGGATAATTATATTATATATATCACTTAAATTAACAAATGTATTATTATTTAATTGTTAATTATTAAATTTTAATATATTTATTATTATTTATATTGATTAATACAACTTTTAATTAAACTAATATAATTTTTTTTAAATATAATCAAATTTTGAGATTTAAAATACTAATATAAATTAAAAAAATATATTAATTAAATATAATTGAATTAATAAATTTAAATATTTTATATTAATTTTAAAATTAATAAAAAGTTTATTATATAAATATATTGTTGAAGATAATATTTATAGGTTTATATAGCTTTTATTAAAGGTTTTTCTTATACATTTTATATATAATTATGCCAATTTATGTATAAATATATATTTTTTTATTTTATTTTAAATACTTTGTAAAAATTCTATAAACCGATAATTGAATAATGTTTATAAACCAGAAAATAAAAAGATATTTATTTATTGGATAAATGATAGATTTGATAAATATACACTATGTCCTATAAAAAAAAATGAAAAAAAAATGAAAAAAAGCACTAATATATGCTAAGATATAAATAAGTTACATGAATATAATAAAAATACAATAATATCACTCCTATTCATCCTAAAAAAAAAATTAATTAAGTATTGTCAGTAGAACCATACTTATTATTGGTCGAACCATCCATCCTATTTGCCTCTTGATAAGCAGCAGATGATCCAGCTCTATCAGCGACAAGATTATCACTTTGTTCCTCAAGAATCACCTATTTTTAAAAAGGAAATGAAAATAATAATAATAATAATTAAATTTATAATTCATAAGAAATGTTCTTATGATTAATTTAAATAACCCTTACATCAGCGGTCCATAATGCGGCACCTACAACGTTTGTCCAGACTAAAATGAAATTCGCAACTGGAATTAATTCAAGGGCTACAGCAATGAAACCAAACGAGATATATTCCGGACGATTCTTCCAAGCGAATTTTAAAGATTGATTAACAGTCCACTCTTTAATTTCTGTATGGTAATGAATTTGATGCCCCCACGCCATTACCCATCCGTTGATGAAGCAATAAATTATTGTACCAATAACCGGAATGACATTTAATGGTAACGTAATTAATAGTGCGATAACCTAAAAGATAATACGGAAATTAAATAAAAAAAAAAAAAATAAAAAAAAAAGAAAATTAAATAAATTGTTAAATAAATCAATTTACTTACTTGAACCAAGACTGAAACAAATGTCGTTGTAAGTCCCGAACAAAAACTTAGACAACCAACATCTGAAGTTCGTTTTTCCAATACATGACCCAAGCCTTTTAATCTCAAAACATCATCAAACAAAGCATCTTGCCATATTGGAGTCACGATTAAATAAAATATAATAGTTGATACGACTGCCTCTAACAAACAAAATATTACAGACACAGTCCAGGCTAGCCATTCTGGACAACCAACGTCAATAAGACCATTAGCTTGAAGTGGTAATATGAAAATAAAGGCTAAGAACAGAAATAGTATAGCTACTATTAAAGTTAAGAATAATACGCAAATTATTCTTCGAATAAGACTCAAATTCGAAAAAAAGTAAAATATCCCTTTAATAGGGTAAGTTGAAGGTGGGCTTGACATTTGGAAAAAATGAAAAAATGAAAAAGATGGAAAAGATGGAAAAGATGGAAAAGACGATAATTTAAAATCGAATCCATCCTTTATGCTCAGGCGGAATTTGTATTACGTGTGGCCAAAAATACATGTTATTCATTGATAAATTTTTTCATTGTTTTCTTGCGAACTTTCTTTTGAATAATAAAAATCAATCTGATAATAATTGGGCTTTTTTTTTTAAAAAACGTGTTTTTCAAAAAAAAAAAAAAAAAATTTGAGCTAAAAAACGTTTCCGTAAATTCTATTCGTCACTATAATTTCTATTATTTTTTTTTTTTTAAACTTTTCGATATTCTTCATAACCTTCGTAACACAACCTTAATGTTAGAACACGTGATTAATGTGTAATGAATACCTACATTCTCAATATTCTCAATCTACGGGAATTGGATTCGATTTAGAAAATGACATACATCAAAAAAACGTTGGTCCAAGAAAAAAAATTTGACAGCTGGAATAAAAAGGCAATGTGGCGGTAATGAACTAACTTTATTTATGTCGTTAATTTAAGTGACGAATTTACTACGCCACCGAATATATCATAACTCAGAAATAGACAAGGTTTACCGATACAAATGCAACATGACATAACCTTTTTAAAATCAGAGATAATGTTGCGAAAGGGAAGATCAAAAAATTTTTTGAAAATCTGTAACGAATAATATAGGGTTTTGACGCATTTAGCCCATTGACAGAAAAAAAAGGAAGGTCAATTTGTTACTTTTATAGGAATAAACAATCACGTTATATAATTTGTCAGTAAATCCCCACATTTGCTTTGTTGCCTGGACCAAAACATTAGCAAAATTGACTGGAACTTGCCAGTATTATCATTGTGCACATGCTATTTATCTAATTTATGTGATGATCACGACTTTTATTATTATTAAAGTCTTAAAATAATCCATGATTTTAGAATAGTGTCAAATTATGAGTTAATAACACCGTTCCCTATAAGGAAGACCTTGGTCACATTTACCTTGTTTTGGAAACATCCGAGCCGATAAAAAGGACCAAACAGCTCACTCATTAAAATTAAAAAAAATTTGTTAGATCAATTGAATTACCTTAACCGAATCATTCATGATTATAAACTGGAAACAGAACTTAATGCGGAGACAAATGAGAAAAAAACACAGCCAACCAATATTTGCCTTTTACAACCTAAATCAATTATTAAAATGAAAGATTTCAAATAAAAATAAAAATCTCACGTCAAATTGAATGAAACGATCCTGTTCGAGCAAGAAAAGGTTGTTTGGTCAGCAGACCTCGTGATGACAAGGTCTCGGCGTGCCCTAGCCGCAAAAGTACCATTAACATTTGAAATTTTACAAACAATAGCACCCTTGATTTTTGTAATTTATTTTATGTACTCCTTGAGTGGATCAATGTATTCTTGTATGTGTGACCTAATTCATCATATACATAATATATCGAAATTTACTGTCCACACCTTTTTGCCAAATCGGATCTTTTCAGCTGAAATTTACATATCAAAAGATGTAGTATTACAATTAAATCTGTCAGGTGGACAACAAACATTGAAAAAAAAGGCGTCTTTAATTTCTTTTAATAACTTTATTTCCCTCTTTCCTATCACATAACACGGTCATGATGTAAGCATGCAACCACTGGATTAAATAAAAACGAACTGTTCTCATTTTTTTTTCTTCCTCTCTTTTAAGTGTTATGCTTGTAGATCTGAAATACTCGATGTTTATCAAATGAATTCAAATGGTAAAAAAAACCGCGTCTAACGTTTGAAGTGAATACGTTTGATGATTCTCGGGGGTTTTTCCCTCTCATCACTATTCAAAATAAAATAAAAAATAAAAAATCATCAGCTCAAAAAATTTGAGGAGTTGGGACTTTTAAACATTTCCCGCGTTGCGCAGCGTCTGCGCCACAAAAAATCAAGATCATCAAACCAAGTTTCAATTAATATTCGTCATTGTCGGCATAATAACATTTAATTTTATTGATAAGTTTCATCTTATCTTAAAGATTCAAAATTGATAGTAAATTTCGATTTCACTTAATCTTTTTATTTTTTTTTTGGGTTCATCTAACTATTCTAACTATGGAAAGTAGAGTTGTTTGAAGATTATTATTATACTTTCTTTGATCTTTTATCAACTGATAATCAAAAAGTAATCATATCATCGATGTTAAGATGAAATCTAAACTTTTGTGATAAGAAATTTTATTTATTACTAATACATTACAACATTTAAGTTACATAAGTGCATAGGTGACATGTAACTGTAACTAGGTGATATGACGATGACCCACTAAACCTTGCTTGTAATTTCAAATGTGTCACCGCATTACAACCGATAATTTGTATATTATATAATGGCTAATAAATATGTATGATGTATGATCTATTTATAATCTAAAAAAAATCATTTTTGTTATTTGACAACAAATATATAAAATATATATTTCATTATTTTAAAAAAAAAAAAAAAAATTTTTTTAACTTCAAAAAAATTTTTTAAAAAAAGAAAAAAATTTTTTTTTTTTAAATTAACCAAAACTTTTGAAACAAATCATAATTAAACTTGTTTCTGCTGTCACCCCATTCTACAAAAAAAAAAAAAAAAATTAAAAAAATTCCTATTTTATATAAAGTACAACCTTCCGTTCAGTTTCTTCTCCGTCTTGCTTGTGACCATACGATCTAAATCTCCCCTACTCTCTATCGTCTTACTCCTTTATTACACGCCAAAATAAATAAAAAAATATCTTATACCAATCTACATAATATACATATATAAATAAATATTTTTTTAAAAAAAAACCCCCCCACTTTTTTTTTCCACGATAATGCATTTGCAAGAGAAAATTATCCAATTAAATGTTTTGTTTAAGGAATCCGAAACTGTAATCGATGACTTACAAGCTTCACTCGTTGAATTCCTCTTGGAACTTCAAAAAGACTTGGACCTAGACTTCGTTCAAGTTGAACGTATAAGACAATATATCAATGACAGAGGTAACGGTTTTAACACAAGAATCTGTTGGCATTTTTGCTAATTATATTGATTAAATCATTATTTATCCTTCCTAAACATTAGGCACCCTATTTCGCTTCCTCAGACGAGCTGGTTTCGATTTCGATTCAGCCTTGAAAACTCTCAAATCCGACTTACGATGGCGTGTGGAAAATAAGGTTGATTCCATTTCACTCGCCGACATTCATCCATTATTTGTTGAAAAAGGATTATTCTTTTTTCATAAAACCGATAAATTTGGTCGTCCCTGTGCAGTTTTCAACTTGCGTGAATACAAGCGTGACGATGGATCCCCTACTATTGAAGAGGTGAAAAAATTTATCATTTATAACGCGGAAGTAGCCAGAAGGATGCTATTGGACAGAACCAGAGAATCAAGAGATGGACCGGTTCTGCAATACGTAATCTTATTAGATTTGAAAGGAGCCGGGGTTTCCACTTTGGTAAATATCTTAACGTAATTTTTCTCACGCGATTTGGATCGTCAGACCGATTTGTTTAAAAACAAATTAATAATTTTTTTCCCACGGGAATTCTTATTTTTAGGATATAGAATTGGTTCCTTTTACGATCGACATTATGAGACACCATTTTCCCGGTTCTGCAGGCTCAAGTATGTATTTTTTATTCGGATATTCGGATAATTCGGATCCGAAAAAAAATAACAATTTTATTAATCATCCATTTCTATATTGAACCTAGTTTTCGTCTTAAATTATGGGTGGATGTACTCGGGTATTTGGCAAATTGTCAAACGTATCCTTCCCGAAGAATCCCTAAACCGTATTTTTTTCCCCTCGGAGAAGGAACTTTGGAGTTATTTCGATGAAGAAAATGTGCTTATAGGTATGACATTTTTACGTCATTTGATTACGCCACATTTTACGCTGACGTATTGTTTCCTTTTATAGAATTTCATATGGAATAATGAAATTAACATTTTCTATTTTTATAGAACAAGGTGGAAAAGATACTTATGAATACGATTCTGAAACTTGCGATGCTTTCAGTTTTTACGGAAACCCGTCACCTGCCTTACAGATGCCTTTGAGCAGAGCAACATCTTTTGACTCTTTGCACGACGTATTTTACTCGGCGCATAATACTCCATTTCACAGTCGTCCATCCACTCCATTTTTCAGTAGACCAGCCACCCCGCATGGAAGTCGTCCAGGCACTCCCATTTCCAGCAGACCCGCATCACCCGGTTTGGATCACGTGGCCATTCCGAATTGGTTAAAAATGACTCCACGTTCACGCTCTGTTCCTCAACTTCATTCATTTACTCCTATAGACACCAATATCAATCACAATCACAATAGAAACAATAATAATATCTTATCACCGAAACCTTTAAAATCAATATCACAAAGTGTTTCTCCTATGGCATCTCCTAATCTTCGATTTACCGTCATCGATCAGGAAGTGCCCGCATTAACGTCGCATGACCCCCTTAATCAATATACGCCTACATGTAAGGAGGACAATGCTTTCCATCATGATCACCATCATACTCATCACGTTCATTTCCAAGATGATGAACAATTACATCATCCTAATGATGATTCATCATCGTCAACTGTTGTAAATAATCGTCATAATTATATTTCGATCATACGATCTAGAAGCGTGTGTCGCATAAAGCTTTTCTTCACGAGGATATTGAGGAGATTTATCGCACGCAGGGTGTCAGGAATTTTATATTACCTAGTCATGGTGGTTTTATTACGAGGTGGACTAATGGATGAATTCCTAAGATTGGTTACACAACAGGTTACCATGCAATTGAGCTGGAATGCAAGTACTGCGACGACTTTAACGACTGCAATTTTATCTGCTGCACTAAGTGGACGAAATGGTAACCGTCTTTTAAGATTGTAATTGATAGAACGATTGTGTGTATGACTGGTGTGAGGGATGAATTTTTTGAAAGTTGATATTTTGTATTTTTATTTCACTTGGTATAGGGAATTAAAAGAAGTGAATGATAGTGAAGTTGATATATATGAGTTATGAATGAATATTATCGCAATAGTCAAAATTTATGATCAATTTTCTATGGATTTATTAGGCTTACAAGCAAATCTATTAAACCAAGAATATTAAAGCTGACAATTTTAATTCAAGAATATATAAAACAATTACATCCTTCAACATCAAAAAAAAAAAATTATAGAAAAAAAAATTATAACTAATAATACATAAACATATAACATTTAAAAAAAAAAAAAAAGAAAAGAAAATATAATAATAATAATAATAATTTGAATTTAACATACAACAAGATTTAAAAAATTGTCAGCAATTAAAATATATATATGTAGCAATTTTTTTCTGATAGTAATTTTTTTTAAAAAAAAAAAAAAGTAAATATTTCCACACCCTTTTACATATAGTATAGTGTATAGTTTTATATTAGTAAATAGTATAGTTTTAAAAGTTAAACTAATTAGAAAAGAAACAAAAAAAAAAAAAAAAAAAATAATCCGAGTTTTTTTTTAGAAAAAAAAACAAAATTAATAATAAATAAAAAGCGATTTCATTTGAAATATGAAGATTCACACAAAATCATGTCCCACTTTTGTCGTTTACAATTGAGAATTTTCCTAAAAATAAAAATTGATGTATAAATACATATTGCATTCGGTTATAATATAAGGAGAGATAACTTTAATAATGTTCTCGCATAAATATAATTAGAAACCATGTCTAGAACATCTAGAAAATTTTAATGATCATGTGCGTACGCCATTTTTCAGTGCCGTTAAAGGGTAAGATTCACTTGATCACCAGGGTTTTCTCCTCGAGTAATAATTGGCTTTGGCCATATCACCAATTGAAACTTCAAACGTACTAGATGCACAGACTTGTCTTGCATCCTTCCAAGAATTCTTATAACATTAAATCATATCAGGTGCGAATACTTTATATAGTAATCAAAGTGACAACATTATGCTTATAACGCTTTATTTAGTAAAAATTGGATTAATAATGAAACTTTATATAATAAATAACAAACTTTAAATTTTACAATCAAGTAATATTCAAACCTTGTATTAATCTCCATTGTTAATACTATGACAGGCGTGTCTGATCAACTGGAATTTTGGATATATTTTCTTGAATATGGAT
Source organism: Funneliformis geosporum (assembly GCA_946474995.1). NCBI lineage: Eukaryota > Fungi > Glomeromycota > Glomeromycetes > Glomerales > Glomeraceae > Funneliformis > Funneliformis geosporum. The sequence continues at coordinate 8,124 of CAMKVN010000990.1, read as the reverse complement.
CAAATCAGTAAGTTAAAACTGGAGATTCAAGAAAAGGACGAATTTATTTACGAACTAAAACCTTATAAAGATATTTGTTCAACGTCTGAAAGAAAACTTGAATCTTATGAACGTGATAATTCGCAAAAAAATGGTCAATAGAACATGGCTATAAACCATCACCCAATCTCTTCACCTGTCCAGCAAATTCACTCCTGTTCGAGATGAAGTCAACGTTGGCGATATATTTTCTAAAGCATCAAATCTGAAGTACTCTGGCATCGAAGAGGGCCATCTGATTTTTCTTGACCACGCGAGATTATCAAATTGATTACAGGAGATAAGAATCAAAGCACTGCTACTGTATTACCACTATGCTTGCTATTTTAAAGAATATAAAGGAAATTAGAAATATTACCAGAACTTAACCAGGTGCTTTCTAATAAATGAAGCGTTTCGTGCGATTTACCTTGAGATGTTTGAAAAGTTCCCATTACTTCAGATAGAATAAAGAGTCTAATGAGACAATGAGATGATTGTAAATGAATTTCACAAGATACCGTGTTATATTTAAGGATGGAAATTAAGGTTAATTAATATTTGGTTAATTAACGTAATATACGTTTTATAAATAAAATTTGCAAAATTATCAAATGGACTTTATTATATTACTATATACATATTAAGAATAGCGTCAAATCAAAATACTATCAACAAGATTTAATAAATCGTTATCATCATCTGTATTGCCTCCTTGAGCTTGCATTCTTAAAGGAAACAGTCCTGTTAAAAACTTTAGAACAATAATTGCATTTTACCAAAGGATGTAAACTTGGTTTATTATCATTATTTTCAATTAAATTTTATGTTAAAGTTGTCCAATGGTTCCAAATAGCTCCCTTCTTTTTCAAAGTAATTTATTGAAAATGTACTTTAGAAATATAAAAGGTATCAAGTTTTTTTAATAAACCAACTATTTGATAAGTTGAAAAGAAGGAATTAATATTAAAAAGGTAAGTTACATACTCGAATTTAAATATCGTCTAAAAATTTCTTTGATTTGATTGGTCAATTCAAAATCCTTTGGTTAACCAAAATGGTTAATTATCCTTCGGTTTAATTAACGCCCATCTCTAGTTATAAAAGAAATTATCCCTAACCAACGAGATGCAAATGGGCGAAAACGCAAAAATTATAACAAATTATAAAATGAAAAGCAAGGAATAAGAAGGGAAAACAACAAGTTTCTTTAGTTATGAAGTGATTACGTAATTATTGGTTTAAATAGTTTGTGTAAATCAATCATGTTAATCAATTACTTTCATAAGGAGAATTTATTGTTTGAACCAGCAAAATTTACTTTCCAAATTATAATAAAGTTTGCGCATCAGAATCTACAGAATTGCAAACAAGTTTGACATTCCCGCTTTTGGTTTATGTTTTTTTTAGATTTTACAAAAGTACATATGAATTAATAAATTAAATGTGTATTTTATATTAATACCATTACAACTTTTTTTTTTTTTTTTTTGAAACTCCGAATCATTTGTATCAATTGAAGCTGGGTTTGAAATTAGCCTTTTCCACTATTTAAATAGTAAATCAATCCACATCTATTACTTTTACTTTTACGCTTCCTTCTTTCTTTCTTTCTTTCTTTTTTTTTTTTTTTTTTGCTCAGAAATTGCTTATTTTATCCTGATAAAAGATTCCTAAAATGTCATCTCGATCATTTCAACCACAGTGCGACCTTCTGACTGAAAGAAATTTAAGGAAACATACAGAAAGCTTCGACAGAAAATCCCTTCAAGAACAATACATTTTAGATTATGTTCTGGAGCAGCAACAAATAAATTATGAAGAGTCGCAACATTCAAATGATGGTACTTCTCTGTTAAATATCTTTCTGTCATTCATTTATCAACTTTGTCCTCATTTTGATTTAAAGCAGACTATTCGTCTTCGGATTCCGAAACAAGCCGTAAGGCTACGCTTTCTGATAATTCGCGATATTCTGTTGAACATGGTCTACCTTCAATAAATAGTTCGCTCCTTATTTCGAAATCTCAATTACGAAAATCAAAATTATCTGAAACATCCGAGATTAAAAAATCAAAACCCTGCTCAAAACAAAGATCTGTCTCAAAGACCAGAAAGAAATTTTCTGAAAGGAGATCTCCATTGAGAGAAACTTCATTGAACCAGAGACGTAGTAAGCATATACAAAAAGAAAGGGACCAAAGGAACAAAAAGTTCTTAAAAAAAGCAAAGGAAGAATACTTGAAAAATTATTCACGAAGTGCTATTAATACGAACCGTCGTGAAAGTCGTGAAAGCCGTAGAAGCAACGGTATGCGTCCTAGCTCTCTAATAATGCGGGTATGAACGCGTAATTGTTAATGCAATGGTATTTCTTCAATTCTACAAATAAAAAAACATAATAAACATATATATATTTACAGAATTGGTATTCGGATAAGCTTGGAACAGATCGCATAACTGTAATCATATTAATAATTAACTTCTAGTCATTTATTTACTATTTTAAATAATACCTTATAACTTTAGTTTTTTTTTTTTTTTTTTTTTTAATAAATATGATTTTAACAGCTCCAACCGGATAATAAAGCTAAAATTGGGATTTTTAACAAAGGAAAAGCATCGGAAAAAGTAAAAACCAGAGGAGGTAAAGCTTAGGGTGTAACCTTCACATTGATAGATACGTCGTTTTAATTCACTTACAGTTCCTGATTTAGTATTCTCCGAAATTGATTTCCTTAATTCGAATTCATCGCGTAAACGAATAAATCAAAATGATGATGTTTTCCGTCAAGGTAATTGTTCTAACCGTTTTTTATCACAAATCTTTTATACCAAAAAATTTCATCAAAATGAGCAAAACGTGACTCAAATTTCAACACAAGATACAGATGAAATTTCGGATTCTAACCACCGTAAGAGTTTCAGGATTTCAACGATGAGGGTATTTATTTTAAATTTTTTTTTAAAATTATTTACGTTAAATTAATAATTTATCTTTATAGATAAAAAATAAACAAAAGCAATATTACAGTAAGTCAAATCAGCCAAATTGGTTACGGCTAATTCGAATTTTATCGTTAAATATTCAAATTTCCTTATCAGATTCATCTCATTATCTCGTTGTTTGTTTATAGGTGAAGAGAAGAGCATTTCTTCAAATAATAGTCAGCATCTTGACAATGATTTTAATTCTAGTTTGAGATCAAACGACAAAGGGGAAACGGACGCGTCATCCATAGGACACGCTCATGTCAATAAAATATCGAGGAAGCGAAATGAAGTATCTTCACATTTTGTTAGTGGTCAAAAAAATAAGAAGCCATCTAAATATGCGTCTCGATCTAGAAAAGAAAAGAAAATTACATCATCTTATTTTGCTAGCAACCGAGACAAAGATTGTTTAACACCGAAAGATAAACACAAACCGACTGAACAAGTAGATAATAATTCTTATATTGCTCAGACTGTCGATTCGCTTCGTTCATTGGCTGTTGATGCGGAAAACCAATCTCAAATTGATGATTATCAAGGGGATTCTCAAGTTGATAAAATTACACCCAAATCTGAAGAATCGGTTGTTGAACGAGTAAAGATTCCTATGAAATTAAATGAAGATTCAAGTACAAAGAATCTACAAAATGATCCAATATCGTCAGAAGAAAATAAAAGTGAAAAAATGTTCTCTGCCAAATCTGACAGTGAAAAAATGGTTGTAGATTTTAATCCATCTTGGATTAAACGAAAATCATTACCTTTGAATAAATTATCACAATTGCAGAACCAAAGTACGGCTAAAAGCAATGAACATCAAAGTAATCGAATTTATCGTGCAGTAATTACTGAAGGTGCAAAGATAGAACGATCAAATATGACTGATCACGATGAAGATAAGGAAGAGGAATTGAAAAAAATTCATAATAATTCACCTAATATTGAACTTGGAAATAATGATGATAATGTTAAAAATATTTGTCAAGAAATGTTTGCAAGGGATAATCATATGAATGTTGACCTCTTCGACGATCCAATTCAGACTTATCAAGGTCATAAAGATTATAGTAAATGTGATACTGTCGATGAACAATTAACTTTAGACATGCAATACAAAAGTAATAATGCGTTAGTATATGGAGGTATAGACCATGAAGGATCCTTTGAAGATTCAAATATTTACACAATTCCTACAACTTTTGAAGATCATCAATGTTGGACTCCTTCAAATGAATTTCCCATGTATGAGTCTCGTATTATACCACAAACGTCAATGATGGAAAATCGGGTCCCATGGAACAGGATGGTTCAATACCAACATAACCCAGATTTAATCGTAAATAATCACTCATCCGTAAACAACTATGAGCAGACTTGGGAAGATAGTATTAACAATTCACTATACATTGATGCGGAACATACAATGTACGACGAAACTAACCAAACTTCACATGATGAAATTGAAGGAGAAATAAATGATGAGACTAATATGGCAGCCTGCTTTGTCTGGAGGAAACATCGGTTACATTAATAATTTAGGAATTGAATCTATGTGTACGTGTAATTAAACGCATGATTTTAATTAATGTGAACTTTATCAATATATTCTTTAATTCGTGAAACAAAGTTGAAATCTTTCAATAACGTCAACTGTTCAATAAAATACTTTAATATCTTTTTAAAAAAACGCGTTTATGTTATTTGAATTTAAAGAGATCCATTAAAACTGATGAAGGCTTAGTTTTCAAGTTGATAAACCTATGCATGGTTATATCGAATTGTTGCGCAAACTCGGGCTACAAAGTTTTTCTTTGCAAGTGAAGCTACGAGAATATATTGCAAAGGCAATTCTGGCAATAAGATAAAGATTCCATCGCACAATTATTTTGAATTTACATTTCATCCGAAAGTTGATCAAGCCCATAGTTTAATAATCGAATTCGGATTTTTTGAGATTATGTAAGCGGCAACTAGAAAAATGTCTTTGATATGTTAATTTCACGAAAAATCTCTTATGATTGTTTAATTCTTGCAAAGTTTAATAATTCAGAAATCTGATGATCAGATTAACGAATTACCACGACCACATCACACGGAAATTTGTCTCGCTCTTTGCAAAGAACAATTTTAGACTTTACGATAGCACACGTAATAGTTAATAGATTATATCATGCATGGTAACATGAAGTTCGCCGAAAGACAATGGATATTAGCATGATACCATTCTCACAAACACCATAAAATGCAAAAAAATGATTATTTTTCACAAAACTTTATTACAAAATAATTCATAACTACGATATTTGGCAAGTATCGTAATATTTTAAATTTTCAATAAACCCAGTAGGAGCCATATGGGTCGTTTGCTATTAAAATCAGGTTATGAGACATAATAGCCAACTTCTCATATGATTTGATGGAATATTTCCTAAAGTACGCTAAGCATTCGCATAAATTAAACCCCTCCGAATCCTTTACCAACGCGTTTTTATTAATTGATGATGTACGGTGTTCTACTTGTACAGATTTAGTATATAAGATGAAATACCATTCTACATCCGTGGATAATATACCGTAGATATAATCATACCTAAATGCCACATCCACACGTTTTTTTGAATTTTCTTGACATGAACTACATTGAATAATACATTGAATTGAGTAAAGCCATTTCTTATTTCTTTCATCCTGCCTTCCGTAATACATATAAGTTCCGTTTTATTTCTTATAGCGAAATCAACTGACCACAATTTTCTTCGGGTGTAAGGCATTTGGCCCGCCAAAAGTTTTTTTGTCCGGCCAAATTTCTGTTTGGATTATAAAATTTTTTGCCATTGGCCAGCCAAAATAGCCAAAAAATTTTTGGTTAGGCCAAAATGCCAACACTTGTGTAATGTAAAAACCTTTTCTATTTATTATGTGAATTGCATGCTGACTTCATGCAAATAGAGAAGTCAAGATTTTTAATTTTCGTCCCATCTCCACATATTTGTCATTAAGTTCATATAATTCTAGGAAGGAAATCTCTAGTTAGCAAGCATTGTTTATCATTAATCCTGAAACGAAACCTTACCTGATTTGAATTGTTTAACGTCGATAATACTACTGCTATCAATTTGTAATTTATTTAAAACATCCTCGAAATAGAGATTGGATTCGCTATAGGAACTTGCCAATACAAAATTGAAAACCTCCGGAATCTGCAAAAGGTAGCGTTTGATTAATTTTTTTAATTATTTTTTTTTTTTTAAAAAAGAAAAACAGTCAATATAAGAACTTACCTCCGATATAAAATTGAAAACCTAAAAAAGATAAGGAAGGGATAGACAATTATCTCTTAACCTATAAAGTCGCCACGTTTGTCATAAATTTAGCAGTCGGAATCTTCTTCGGTAAAGCTGGAAGGCATTAATTAAAAAACAAATCCGAGCCTTTTTTTTTTTTTTAATAAATTTAAGTACTTTTTTTCTTGTCAATATTCATTCAGTCTTGTCAATATTCAGAGGACTGGAATTCTTTAATCGGAGGCATGCACTATATAGGGTGAAAGAAAATAAAAAACAACCGTACGAACGCCAATATCTATTTTCCTGATATGGATTACCGCAATAATTCAAACCGTGGATGAACTAAACATATATTGAACATACAAATCTCTGCAATACCGTATTTTCTAAACTTGAAAAAATGATAAAGAAATTTAAAACTTAATTATATGAATTAAATTCATTCAAATCTTGAAACAAAAGATTAGATTTCATATCACGCCAAAAAATAACCTGAATAAATTAAAATACTTAAAGTATGATAATGGTTTACATGTTTTTTAATAAATTTCAAGGACTTGATACCTTTTTTTGCTTAAGAAGACGCCATCGTTATATATTGTTCTCATGGTAAAAAGTCGTAAAATCTAATGGGTTTCGAAATTAACCGCTTCCTCTAACAAATAATATAATGTTAAAATAAAATTTGAATTCAATAGTTCGAATACGACTATAAAAAAGATCTCAGAGCTAAAACAAAAAAAAATAAATAACAAAAATTAACTTAATAATCGCAATAGTACTTATCTTTGAGATAAATCCGTATTTACCATTCTTTTATTTATGCTTTAGTTTATGATTAACTTTGTGGCTTGAAATTCTTTACTTTAAAAAAGGGTGCACACACACACAAGGATTTAATAGTAGACCGAAGCATTCCACAGGCAAGATATACGAAAGAGCGCGTATTTTGATTAATAGATTAGTTATTACGCGTTGGGTTGGGTGAGTTATTGTAATTCGGTTGAGAGTATTTTTTATAGATGAAGAGTCGCGAAACAGTACACTCCTAAAGAAAGGAAAGGTAACTAGTACAAATGCTGATTTTCAAGTAATATATATACTGTTATATGAGTTTGTTTCGAAAAATTCACAGGCAACAAAGTGCAAAATTATTGGAATTTTCACGACAATATTAAGAAAATAAAATACTATGCGGATTCTTCTCGAAAATCTTCAGCAAGATAGAAGAAACGGAAACCTTCATATTACAAACATTTGATATCAAGGGTTAAGTTTTTTGGTAGAATTTTATTAGAAGAGAAATTCTGATACAAAATTGCTTTTCAAAAAACTTAAAAAAAACTTCACAAAGTTTGGAATTTATGACGTGACAACGTGATCAAAACTATTTATGATTGGTCCGATCATCCCGGCATGCATTTTTCGAATAGAAACGTAGAAGTTTTAAAGTGAAAATAAAGCCAATTCGTAAATTATGTGTTAACCATTAATGTAGAGAGAGAGAAAAAAAAAATCAAAAAAAATTTGAAGTTTTTCTCTCTCTCTACAATATTATAATACATGCCAACAAAGTCTAACATAGTTAGACTAAATAATAAGCCGGGTGGGTAAAGCGGCTAAAGTAACCATGACTTATGAGAATGTGGGTAAAGCGGCTAAAAGTAACCATGACTTGTGAGATGAGATTCCCAATGTCCCTAAATCAAGCCGGGTGGGCAAAACGGCTAAAAAGGAAGAAACCATAACACGAGTGGTTAATTTACCAACCACCGTGTTAATAAAGGACCACCATAAGGTATCCTAACTGAGTCATCATATCATA
>CAMKVN010000989.1:0-21786 GCA_946474995.1 Funneliformis geosporum | reverse complement strand
TGACATATATGATGGACAAGTTTGGAAGACATTTAAAGAAAATGATTCAGAAATTTCACCGAAAATTTTCAGACCTGATGTTTCCAATTTACATCTGGGCTTAATGATAAATTTGGGTTGGTTTCAACCCTTTGACAGAACAATCCATAGTACTGGAGTATTATATGCCACAATTTGTAATCTTCTAAGAGATATTTGATTCAAGCGTGAAAATTTGGAGTTTTACCTGGCCAAATGAAGTAAGTTTACACAAGATAAACCATTATTTAGCACTAATTGTTGACGAATTAGAGTTACTTTAGAATAGTGTAACTCTAATTTGAATATACAAATGTCAAGAAGGAAGGAGAATTCGCGTAGTATTAATCTTTTTTTCATGCAATATTCCCGCAGCAAGAAAATTTGCGGTCATGTTTCGGCATTAGTGTCATGTCATAGGTGCGAAAAGAAGGCAAATTATGAAAATCAGCAACATAATTTTGCTGGAATAATTAATATAAACGAATGGTTTACTCACTGGGATTCATCACAATATTAAGAGGATGCACTTGGCTGGTGAAGGTGCAATTCGGACGCTGACAGAAAGTGATTTGTAAAGAATACTGGCGTTAGATGGTATGAATTACTTCGATTACCATACTTTGACCCAATCCATTTTTTAACGGTCGACCCAATGCATTGTCTATTTTTAGGCATAGTGAAATGGATAGTTAAACAAATTTGGGTCGATGAGAAGGTTTTAACTTCAGATGCTCTTAAAAGTATCCAAAGGAATATGAATCAGATTCAAGTTCCAGCTGATTTGGGTAGAATCCCTCGAAAAATTGACTGCAGAGAAGGTTTTTCTAACTTTACAGCAGGCCAATGGTGAATATTTTATACAATTTATGCAACTACATCACTTTGGGAACATTTATCAGTAATTGACCGAATGATTCTAACACATTTTGTTAGAGTTTATTCGATTCTGGTAGGTCGAATTCTGGAATTTGATTCAGTACAAGAAGCTCATAAAAGGTTGATTAAAATAGTAAAACTTATTGAGGAGCATTATGGACGTGATAAAATAATACTGAATCTTCATATGCTATTGTCTAAGATGATGCTTGATTTAATGGTTGAATACTACATAGCAACATATGAAACACACAATTTCAAGATACCATTCGATGATGGATCTGAAGATTCAATTATACTTAGTCATATTATAATAAATAAATTCGGTCAGTATAGAATTGGTTCAAAGGTGTTTGGCTCAGCAATGTCATCTCGTCATGTGAAAAATTCGATTATTTTAGCAAATTTTATAATATTAGATAATCAGATTGACTATTATGCTGATCAAGTCCAGTATTTTTTTAAGTATATAATCGATTTTGAGAATAGACCGGCAGAACATAATTTGGCATTTATTTGGTGGTATGAGCTAGCAGAAACATATAAAGTTTGATATTATTTTAGTATTGATGATGATGAAAAAACTTGTAATGTTGAATTATAGAAAAACAAATTTTTCCTGATGGTAGTGACAGTATTATTCCGGTACAACACATTCTTTGTCGATTTGTACCAGCAAAATATAAAATTTCTACTTTCCAAATGCTGTTGAATATTTAGCCATAAATCTGATAAATCGTAAATTCCATATTTGTTAACTTTTATTTTGTAATAAAAATTTTTCATAATAAACCAAACTGGACTGATATAATGCCGAATTAGATACAATGTAACAAACAACAGTTAATTTGTTATAATTTTCATGTCATATAACTGAAATTTTACCATATTGAATCATCTGAATATTTTCTGAAAGGTCTTAATTTTGAAAAATGCTAAATTATATATGGTGTAACAAATAATAGTAGATTTGTTATAATTTTTGTACTGAATTTTAAACACAAGCTGAATTTTTATCAAATAGTATGATCGAATCGGCTGAATGTTTACCGAAAGGTCATAGTGCTAAAATAATGCTAAATTACACACAATGTAACAAATGACTATTGAATTTTGTAACTTAAGCCGAATTTTTGCCGAATCACATGACCAAATCAGATGAATGTCAACCGAAAGGTATTAGTGTTGAAAGAAATGATTTTGACTAGTGTTTCTATTATACTTATAAATCTTTAATTCTATTTTTTATCTTTTTTACAAAGGATATCTTCTGCATTCATACATGTATCACTTATTTAAGTTGAGCGATTCAAAGAATTGGCATAACAGTAATAATAAAAAATAATAATATATAATAATTTTAAAACATAAAAATTAAATAAAGACTTTATTTAAAATGAAGAGTTACGTTAAATGAGATATTTAAGGTTTACTTGATAATGCTAACTAACAAATTATAGAAGTAAATAAAATCTTTTACTTGTATAAAATTATGTATTATAAATTATAAAATAAAATATAATTAAATGAAGTATTTTCAGTAAAATCACATTACGGATCATATGATTTACTATGTCTCATGACTTAATTTTATTGAAAACATTCACAAATAATAGAATCATGTAAAACAGATAAATTACAGAAGAAATTATGCAAAAATAATAATGATAATATTAAAATTAAATAAGATATAATAAAATATCATACATTGTTAAGTCATAAAAAATATTATTAATAAATAAAATAATTTGTAAAACATATTCTCTTAATGATGAGTAGCAAAACAGATTAAGAAAATATAAGCTATTTTAAAGTTTATTGAATTTAAAAATATTATAAATTTATAATATCATAGTTATGATAATTAAACTTTTTATCTTCTTTTGAATTATTATTTTCAACTTAAAGTAATTTATTAAATTGCTTTTTATTCTTATTTTTTATATATTTGAAAGTTTTATTGATCTAAATAAATCAATCATCTTATTTTCTTCTTATTTATTATTTTTAATGTAAAATAAATTATTAAAATTGCTTTTCAAATTATTAGATTATTTGTTTGAATTTATGATTTATGTAAATATACAAATTGTCTATAAATCAAACAGTTTGTTTGATTAATTGATGATTATATTTGATTAACAAATAATTGATAGATAATTTATTACATATTTGATTTTTTTAAGTTTGATTAATTTCAGATATTATATTAAATATAAAATAATTAACTATAATCATTAATTATATTTATTAATAATATATTTTGACAACTATTTAAATATATAAATTAAATTTGTATAAATTTAAGATTTGATTAAATTTTATTAAATTTAAAAAATTTATTAGAAGTTTAGATAATAAGATTTATTTTAAATAAATAGTTTAACCTTAAACATTAAACATCAAATTATCTAAAAATAGTTTAAATAGATATCTTTAAATACTGGTAAAAAGGGCTAATAATTTAAATTTGTTAATATTTAAAATAACATATAATCAGTGTGTAAAATCTATGTGCATAATATGTACATTAATTTTTTGTGTGCATGTTACACAACATAAATTGTGCTCAAATTATTACTAAAAATAGATAAATTATGTACAAAAAAGGTAAATTTACATAAGAAATCATTTATGATTTTCTTATTTTAGTAATAATTTATAAACTTGTGCATATAAATTTTCACTTAGATTTTATACATTGCATATAATATATATTTTGTTTTAATAAAATATATAATAATCTAAATTAGTTAAATTATATCTAAGTTTTATTTCATACATTGATCTTATTTCTTCTTATTTACTATATTTTTATATTAGTTCTTATTTAAATATAATTCATATAATTCATAATTTAACAAAATATAATATTTAAAAATAAAAAAAAATATTTTAGTTTTGATTTACAAGAAACACTTATTTTAATTTATGCAAAATATGCACTATAAAATCAACCTTCTTTTTATTATTTATATTATTTAATCACTTTAACTTATAAGCAACTTAAAGAATACGATTTTATTAAAATTTATAATTATAAACTTATTTGAAATCTTTATTATATTAAAAACTATTATTATAACTTTATAATTACAAAATTTTTTTTGCTTATATGTAATGATTATAAGCTTTGCGAAAGTAAAAAAAAAGTTTATCGGTAAATGTCGCGTATAATTCTTACGTAGCTTTTCCCGAAACTTTATAAAATTAAGGACGGAAAAATTGATAACGCTCATATTCATTGGACTGCGCCACATACTCACAGCCACATCATAAACTTTAATTTAATTGCCTAAAAGTATCAATCACCCTTGACAAAAATATTTCTTTTATTAAATATTATTACCATCTTCATCAGAACAATAATAACGTCCTTACTGCTTAAGTAGGCTGATTATTTTCAAGTTACTCTGGACATATTAAATTCTTAGACATAGATTCGTAACTATGAGTTATAGAAGAACAACTTTATTTGTTGCTGGCTTTGGATCTCAAATTAGAGCTAGAGACTTGGCATATGAATTTGAAAGGTTTTTTTTTTGTTTTTTTTTTTAAAAAAAATATAAATTTGGTCTTCCTTTCATCTGACTTTAATAAAGATAAATTTTGATGAAAGAATATTTATCTGTATCTGATTCAAATTTTATTAATATTATAATGTATAGATACGGGCGGCTAATTCGTTGTGATATTCCTGCTCCAAGAAGTTATCAATCAAAACCGTAATTATCTCTGTTTTGAATCATATTTTATTTTATGTGTATGAATGTATATACGTATTTTCTTATTTTTATTATTATAATTAAATTTCATTTTCAGTTATGCTTTTGTTGAATTTGAAGATGAACGAGATGCAGAAGATGCTTATTATGAGATGCATGGTCGTAGAGTATATGGACACGCTCTAAATATTCAGGTTTGAATTAATATTAATTTATTCATTTTCAATAGATATTTTTGGAAATCACAAATTATTTATTTATTATTTATTTGTAGTGGGCCAAAAACGCTCCTTCTAGATCTTGGCGGTATGAGGGAAGTAGTCGAAGTTCACCGCGTCGAAGTCGCCGATCGCCATCGGCAGTACGTTATAGAAGACGACGTTCTTATTCCCGTTCTCCTAGCCGTACCCGTTCTCGATCTCGTGGACGTAGCCGTTCTCCTCGTTCTGATCGTCGTAGTCGTTCAAGATCTAGAACAGCCGAAAGAGAGAGAACTACTAATGGTGAAGATCGTCCGGCTGATGACAGAAGGTCCAGATCTATATCACCACCTAGAGAAGATCCTAAACGTCGTGATTCTCGTTCACCTACACGTCCTCATGAGGAAGCTAGAGATAGATCTCCTAGTCAAACGGATCGTAATGGCACCTCTCGTTCTCCATCAAGGAGTCCACCAGCACGTCTTTCGCAGTCTAGAAGTCCCCAACGGGATTTAAATTGAATGTCTATCCATCAACAAAGGCCTACCATCAATACAGCGAAGAATTCAGTGAATTTATACAGACTTCGTTTGCCATGTAAAATCTTCTTTATATTTACTTTATAGCTTTTGATTTGCAAATGATTTGAATAGCCCATGTATTCTGTTCATTATCTTTTTATACCTTTTTTTTTTTTTTATTGTTTCCTTTTTTCCCTTATTTTGGACGTCATGTTTTGGGGCTCTCGATGAAAATTTATTCTTGTCAATGCTTAATTTTCTATTATGTTTGAATATTATCAAATATTATCAAAAATGATTCTTCATTGGTTATTTTCAAATTTAAAAAAGTGTGCAGTTATCGGTAGCGGATCGGAACGGTCGGTCGCAAGGTTGTTCTTTCGCGGTGGTTTCCAAATTGACATTTCATCCATCATATAAACGAGAATTAGACCTTACCTCTATCTCGCACAAACAATTTCCGATATCGATGCGACTCGAAAGTCTTTCGAAAGCTCTGTACATCGAGTCTATTCCTTACCATCAAACATCGCATACCATCCAAACGACCACCGTTTCCCATCAAGTGTTTTATATAATAAAGTATTTGCTTATATTTTTAGTTTTAAGTAAAAAACACAAAAAAAAAAAAAAAAAAAAAAGAATAGAGAAAAATCAAACTTATTCTAACAACGTTACCTTCAGCATATGGGAAATACCTTCCCTTTAATCGTTGTCGTTTCTTACGAGGTCTACTTACGATAAAACCACTATTTCCACTCGAATCAACAAAGAATCTATCCGAATCAAATTTGCCCAAATTCATATATATTATGAAAAAAAGATATATTATAATATTAGTATTGATTGCCCCGACCTACAAAGAAGAAATCAAATGTAGATATCTCTTCGAATAGTCCGAGTTACTAAATCGGACTTCAGCTGATAAGTATACCTATCATTAAAAGAGTGCTAAATTTGCCGTCATGAATTTTGAAAGGCACCTTATTAAATTTTGTTGAAGCCAAACAAAATATTTTTTTTAAAAAACAAAGGAATTTTCTTATTTCTTAGAAATGACTCACTATACAAAGTGAAAACCATGTACTTGCATTAAACTGATTTTATCCAGCTAAGTTGTATCATTCTGTTTGTTGCTTTTATGTTAAATATAATCTTATTTATTAAAGTCTCTTATTCAATAGATCAGTAACGATAGGGATATAATGATAAAATTTTGACGAAAATAGATCAATTTCTTGGGGGAAAAATATGATATATGATATTATTATTGTTTATTTTATTTATTTAATGAAACACAACAAATTATATATATTAATTAATTTTTAAATAAATTGAATATTTCAATGAATTTATTTATCGCCACTTGAACATTTTAAATTTTTATCCTCTTGCGACATAAAAAAAAACACTTCCTTTTTTTACTTTCGTAATCATAATGATATTAAGCTTTTTGAACAGCAGATCTTCTTTTCTTAAGATCAGCTTTTCTATCTTTTTCTTCCTTTACTCGCTTAGCGAGTAAAACAGAATATTCCTCAGCAGCCTTTTTTGCAACTTTAGCTCTTCTGCGTTTAAGAGAAAGACGATGACGTTTACGCTGTAGAGTAAGAGGAGTTACCAGACGTTGAATTTTAGGAGCCTTTGTATAAGGTTTCTTATCCGGATTTTTTGGAGTAACTTCACGACGAATTACAAATTTACGGACATCGTCCTCCTTTGATAAGTTCTATATTTAAAAATTAGATTAAATATCAGTGATCAAGTATGTTAAAAAAAAAAATTAGAATTTAAATAACTCACAAAAAACTTGCGAATGTTTGAAGCCCTCTTTGGACCCAAACGTTTTGGAACAGTAATGTCAGTTAATCCGGGAATATCTGCTTCTCCTTGTTTGACTATAACCACTGATAATACTGCAAGATCATTTCCAACAATACAACCCCGAACTGATTTTCTTTTACGTTCACCGGTGCGACGAGGTCTATAACAAGAATGACCTTTAGATAATAAAAGGCTTACACGTTCATTACGTAATACACCTTGCTTCATAGGAAAGCCCTGCTTATCATTTCCACCAGAAATACGGAATACATATCCTTTAAATTCGTCCCCAAGAGAATCTCCTTCCACTTCAGCGCTTATACGTTTTTCATAAAATACACGCCTGGTATAATCATTTAGTCGAATTTAATTTTTTTTTTTTGAATATATATATTTTGACTTGGGTTAATATAATATAATGGAAGTACTAGTTTACATGATCTTTTACTCACAGCTTACGTTCATCGTCAAAATCAATCAATTTCTGACAACCAGTAGCTGGATTGGCGATGTTCAGCTAAAGAGGAAAATAAAAGGAAAGAAAAATACCATGAATATAAATTAATTTATTTAGAGTCGAAAAACTTCGATATTGATGTTGATATATTTAAATTGGAATAAACTTTTTTTTATAATGGATGGATTTTTTTATTTAAAAAAAAAAAAAATCCTTAATTATTTTTCGCTAAAATTTAATTGCTTCCGTATTACAGGTCTATTCGAGAAGCCTTATTTCACAATGCATTCAAAATTAATAAATAAAATAACTATACCTTCATTGCGATTAAGTGATATCTTGATCAACTGAACAAATTAAAGAGGAAGTTCATTCGTGTTTCGAATAATTTTAGATTTTTATTATTTTTTAGATATATTACGTCATTATTTTTTGTGTTACGGTTGTTATATTAGTATCTAAATTTATTTATCCGGATAGAACTAACAAAAACTCTTACAAAGTATGACACGAGAAACGAAAGAATCCGTAAGTGGGTCTTCTACTAAAGCCGTTATAGAAACGAACCCCAGAGGTATTCCTAAGGTTCAATTTGTAGTATGTATAAAATATTTCAAAATAATTTTCGCGTAACCTTTATTTGTGATGTCGCGCTCACCTGCTTCTATCTCAGGAAAATGTTGAAGAGGTTATTGGTAAATCTTCAGCGCCGGTTGAGGTTACTCTGAGTAAATTCCAGGAAACTGTCGCGTAAGCATTGAATGTCTTTTTTTAAACATTGTTAAAAATTTTAATTTTCTACATTAACAATTAGAAAATATAAGTTCATGGAAATCAATTTCCTTAACCGAAAGAAGGGCCTCGAGTTAAAAATACCTGAAATCAATAAGACTTTGACTGTTGTAGAATTCTTGATATCAAAACAGGTAAATGCAACATTAAATTGATTCCTGCAAATTGAATAATGTTTAATTCTATCATTTTTATTATGTAGGATTCCGATGAACCTATAGAGACAACATTTGAATTGAGTGACACGTTGTGGGCTAATGCTAAGATCAAATCTACAAAAACTGTTAATTTATGGCTTGGGGTGATTTTTATTTTTTTAATCTTAAAAAATAATTGCTAATTTCCCAAATATTTATGAATTTCTTGATTAATTACAGGCTAACGTGATGCTCGAATATTCATTACAAGAAGCAAAGGAGTTACTTGAAGGTAAATTGGCAACAGCTCAAACTTCACTTAAAAATGTATTGGAAGATTTGGAATTTTTACGAGAACAAGTTACCACAATGGAAGTTAGTATCCTTTTTAACAAAATAAAAAAGGTAAACCAAATATTTTTTTTACGTTCATTTTTATGCCTTAACTCATCATCTCTGTAAAAAAGATATTGCACGTGTATTTAATTGGGACGTTAAAAGACGAAGAACATTAAAGACAACTAACATGGCTTAAGTCAGTTAAAAGAATTAATCGTTTTATTATTACATTGCATTACAGTAATATAGAATTATCATTTGATCTGATTATGCCTTTCTCCATTCACTTATTAATTATATTATTGTATATTAGGTGTCAAATCATCATTGTATTTAAGTAATTTCGCTGTTAATTTATGAGATAGGAAAATGGAAGGAGAATTAATAAAGTTGTTAAATTTCACGTATTTTTCATATTTTGTCATTTTGAGTATCATATACTTAATTAATACTTACGATCATGTATAGTAGAAATTGATGATCGTTTCTTTATTTTCGCAGGATTGACTTGTTTAATCTGTATCAATGTCAATTAAAATTAGTTTATTATGAATAATTTGTAATGTAAAAAAATAAATAATTGTTTAAATGAATATTAACTTTTAAGGATTCGGTTTCGAATTCTATTTGAATAGCAGCAAGCGTTCCATCGAATCTATCAAAAAATTTATTCGAAATTAGTGATTGATTTTATCAAGAATTAAAGGGTTATTAAATAATAAAAACCTATTTTTCTTAATGTCTAATAATCTTATTTCACCAGAATCTGTTTCCACTTTTTGAAGAATTATAACATTGTCCGCTTCTTGTGTCACTTTAGCCGTTCCAAATATAGAGTTAACATCTAACATATTTCTATCATCTTTTCTTGGATGAACAACAAGAGTAATATGCACGTTTCTTTCAGTAGCAACCCTTCGTAAGGATGATAATATCCGATCATGTAATTCCCAACGATCTATATACCTGCCTTGATCTGCTGTCATGAATTGTAAATTATCAATTACAACATGTGAAACATCAAAGGCATGAATCGCATGATCCATGGCATCAGTTACTGTGGAAATATCAGTACTTCCATAAAATTTAAGGAAATACATTGGAAGCTAATAATCCATCAAATATAATATTAAGTTGGATCATTTTTTCTTTTAATAAAAATAATTGAATAGATGAATAATTAAATTAAACAAAATTACTTGTTGAAATTTTTCTGCCCAATTATTAAACTCTGCAGGAGATTTTGCTAAATCTTTTCCGGCGAATTGCTGCAACATTTTTTTTGCCAAACGTACATTCGGTATTTCAAAGCTACCCCATAATGTACTAATTCCTTGTTTACAATAATCGAGAGATAATTGACTCAAAATAGTCGTCTTTCCCGTACCTGTTGGTCCGGTAAATATAGTAATTTCACCAGGTCGATGTCCTTTAAGAATGTTATTTAATGCTGGAAGATCTTTTGATTCTACACCTCGAACTTGTTCTGGGTTAGAAATCTCACGATATACTGCGTCCTTAAGATTTTCAAAATCTATAATTTGATCGTGTTGTAAAGGTTTTGATCTTTTAAGGATTTCTGATAAATCTTGACCTGAAGCTATCGCTTGGCTTGCATTAATTGGTCCATCTAAATCTCCGCATCGCGTACTCACAATCATGCATCGGTCAATTCCTAACTTTTGAGCAAATTTTTCTGCCGCTCCCTGACCTTCTACATCATCATCAAGCCAAAGGTAAATCTTTGAAAACCTTTCTAGTAAAGGAAGAATTTCTAAAGGTAGTTGATATACATTGGTAGGAAGGCATGTTGCTGGTATATTAGTTTCTTGATAAGCGGCCATTGCATCAAGTTCGTTTCCCGTCAAAATAATATCTTCGCTATCTAATGATGCTAAATGATATCCAAAAAGGCCCGTTACAAATGATGGAGGATCAAAAGCGACCAATTCATTATTTTCTGTTGAACAAGCTTTAATTCGCGTAATCTTTGCATCTAAACAACCTTTTTCTTTAAAATCGTCATAAAATGGCGCTGTTCGCGGAAACGTAAAGCACATTTCATCAGTCTCATAATAAACATTTGAAGATGGATTATTATTATGATATCTTGCAATTCCCACTTTGAATGCTTTAAGTGTATCTAAAGATATACCATATTCTTTAGTATATTTATCAATCAATTCAGAATCATTTAGTAATGCATTTGAAAATCCTTCAATTTCATGATGAGACCTTGAAAAGGAAGAACGACAACCAATTTCTAAATTTGTTGTATTTATGATTTTGTATGATTCAGATTTTGATATTAATTGCATATAATCACCCCAACAACCTTTTTTCATGCAAATTTTACAATTATAAACACCACTTTTTAAATCAATAATGGCCGTATAAAAACTATCTTTTTTTTGACGACAATTAGGACATTTGATTCGTCTCAATTCATTGTCATTAGTAGACTTAGGAAATTGAAGATATCTATGAAGAAATTTCAACACTTCTCCTTGTTTAGGAATATAATATTTTGATATAAAATTAGGATTGATCATACTATCGTTCACTCTATTAAAGTCGCGAGCCAAGTTTGATTTTGTCTGCACTTCTGTCACTAAACTTTTCATAAAATTACGTGATAACGGACTATTAGGTGTTTTTTTTAAGCTGCCTCTAGCAACATTATAAAAAGGTAGAAAATAACGCGACATATCGAAATTTTAAGTTTTTTTATTTTTTCAAAAAAAAAATAAAATAAGAATAAGGAACAAAAAATTTTCAATCAACTGATAATCCGACGCGTTTTGCCTATGTATAACCTTTTTTTTTTTTTTTTTGATAAAACAGGTAATCCGAACATCCTTTTACAAAACTTTAAATTTAAAATGTTAATATAATAATTTCATCTTCAAGTGTACAAGTCTTATTATTTTTCACATTGTTAAAAGATGCATTTCACTCATGCCCGCCATGATAAAGGTGAAAAACTATTATCATATGTTCCGGAAAGGCATCTTTATCAAGTCATTTTTGTCGTTTTCTCGTCATTTGTTATTATTGTCGGTTATGATAATTTCAGTTTTACCTTCTTAAAAGAGTTAAAAGGAGTAAAACTTTAAAATCTGAGGAAAAAAGTGAATACCTATAAAAAAAATGATTTAAAGGATTCGAATTTTTCAATGGTATGTATCAAAATGCTAATAAACGGAATTTTTTTTTAAAAAAAAACCCATGAAATAGTAAAATCATGGATCCGGTTATAAAACCGGCTTTGATATTAAACAGTATGCATGCAACACTAAAATTATTGTCAAAAAAAGACGAATTATTTTTGAAATTTTTTTTTCGCTATTATACATATTTAGTTAGATTCTAATGAATTGTCAGACTTTACATATCGACAATTTTAGGAATAATCGATCCAATATATAAACTTTTACCAAAAAAAAAAAAAAGAAAAAAAAATAATACAGAAAAAAATAATTTTTACGATGAATCTAAAAATCAATGAAAATATACAGCAAGAGAAATAACATATAATCAAACATACATTATTAATTATTTCAATCATACATCACCAGGATACATAATACTCTCCAAATCTTTGACCACCACATGATCTATATATGGAGTGAATAACGCAAGTAATAATTGTTCATTATATACAAGAAAACATTCCTCATTTCCTTTGGCTAAGACCTTTAACATCTCCATAGCTCTTCTAGCTAACATAATACAATCCTCATCACGATTATCACGGATACCTGCTAACGATATTGCCATTCTAAGCATCCTACTTATAAACCCAGGTGTAGAGATTATTTTCTTTCTCATCCCTTCCCCACTCAGGCACACAAAATTATAAATTGCCATAACTAAAGTTGCTAAATAAGGTAAATCTTGAGCCACTAGGCGTCCTGCTCCACCATGAATGACATTTTCTATCTTTGGAAGCATTTGTATTAAACAGTGAAAAAATGATGTTAATGTAGATTCATCGCATCCACCAATCCGTTGTCTATTATCGTACGAAACAGACAATTTAGAAAATACTTCTAATGCAATTTGAGAATAATAATCATCCATGCTATCCATAAAGTCACCAATTAAAGTTAATAAATCTCTTGCGACATAAATAGATGGTAAAGGTATATATGCAGCAATGTTTGATAAAATAATTAAAACACTCTTGCGTAATTCCAAAATATAATACGCTCTTTTTCGAATAACTTTTATACGTTTAGCTTTGAGATCAGATCCAAAATCATTTTCACTATTATAAGTATTTTGCATATAATTATCGTCACATCCAATATATAAAATCCGCATGAGAACTGCCAAGAATCGTGGATGGGAAGCAAGATGCTCCTGATTCTCAAAATTGAACGAAAAATTCCTTATCATATTTGTTACACACCAACATTGTTCATGTAGTGGCAACCATTCTTCCGAAATGGAATCTCTTAATGCAAATTCTTCACACTCTTGTTTAGATAATTGATATAATTCTCGATATGATTTGAATTTCCGTTGTGATATAATGCTTTCTTCTACTATTTCCTCATTAAGAGATACATAATCAACGTATTCCAACACCATATCAAATAATACATCAATTAAATCTCCACATTGCTTTAATTCTAAGCAATTTCTATATGATAAAGTGGTTAATGTATTAAGAGCGTTTGTAACTTCCAGTTTCATACCACATTTTAATGACATTGTAAGAGCATGTACGTCTACAGCACCTTTTAAATAAAACAATTAAAGTAGGTAAGACACAAATAATTTGTAATTAAAAAATAACTTAAAATTACCTAATTCTTGAATTCCAGGAATAGTCAATGGTAAAGAAAACTTTTCAAAAACTCTCAGATCAAGACCACCGTAACTGTCCACCTTTCTTGTTTTTGGAGCATAATTTACCTTTTGAGGTTTAGATGGTGTTGAAGTTGTTTGGTCAGGAACTGATGATGATGTTGAAGGTAAATTATCTGATACAGAAGTAGTTTTCTCGGGTTGTCGAGACACTTGACGAGAATTAATGTTCCTACGTCCAGCTATACCGCTACTAACGGGTAAACGAAGATTAGGTGTAGCGTTTTCAGCAATACTGCTTTGAGCAATATTTCCAATCTGATTAGAAGGTTGCCGCTGTTGCTGTTTATTATTATTGTTATTATTATTATTGTTATTATTATTATTATTACTATTATTATTATTACTATTAAGCACATTAGTAGGTATCTCTGCGTTAAATGGTTGTGAAGTTTGCTGATGTTGGGAGAAATTTGTTATAGCTGGAAGATTATTAATATCTTTAGGGTTATCTGAAGAAGAGGTCATTATTGTCGGCATAGAAGTCGCTTGAACATTCGCATTAAATGAATTCTGATTATCATTTGAAGGCATAATCGACGACGATTCACTTTGATGTTCTTGTGATGCTATACGTTGCATAGGTTCTATATGACTCATAAATGGATTAGATTTCAATGGAGTAAGTGTCGTAGATTCTAATGTCGATCGTGGCGACTGGTTATATTGATCAATGACTGCACTCTGAATACCAGAATTAGATGTTATTTCTGGTGATATCGAAGACCGTGTCGATGATTGAGAATAATTTGATATCATTGAATTCGATGTTGACAAATGATCTTTCGAAACCATTTTAGTAAATTGTCCAATTTGTGACCCAGTTTGACTCTGTTTTTGATTACCATAAATCAATGGCTGACTACTAGAATCAGATGACGGAATAGGCGAACGGGGTAACATTCCTAAAGAACTATTTTGAATATTTTTTGGAGACAAATTTTGTGAAATACTAGAAATGCTATTTGTTGGCAAAGGAAGAGAAGAAATAGAAGAATAATTATATCCCGTATCTTCTCGTTGATGCGAAGTTTGTGTAATTTGTATCGGCTGCGAATGATGCTGTTGTTGTGATGGTGGTGGTTGTTGTGGTGTTGATTGTCGTTCTTGTTGCTGCTCTGATATTGTTTGCAGTTGTAATTGTTGATCGTCGTGCTGCTGTTGTGGCGATTGTTGAAGACTACTTTGGTTAATTGAATTATATTTTATGTTTTGAGTCGCATAATTCAAATTGCTTATAGAACTGGAATTCCAAGCTTGCATATTGCCACCAATTCCACTTGTGAAATCTGGTGAACAATTAAAATCATATACAATATCATCTTCATCTCCCAAATCTAACCAATCTACCTGATTTTCTTCCTGTTGAATAGAATTATGTATCGCTTGATTTGATTGTTGTGGATGTGGGGATTGATTTTGATTTAACAGACTATTAAAATTATTTCCCATAGAATTTGACTTTGCTTGCAATTGAAGATATTTATTTATTTGATAAGCTGATTTACTATCCATGTTTTGATTATCAGTATTTACAAAGGATTGCGTAGGAACTGTCGACCTTCCTGCATTTATTATTTGTTGACTAGGAAAACCCGTATAAAGTTGATTCTGACCAGGAGTCTGTCCCATATTTGAAAAAAGAGTTGGTATAGGAGGTCCTGAGCCTATTGCAACTCTTTTTGCTGCTGATCTACCATTTGCTGTCATAGATGCCACTGAGGCGACAGGTACTTGGTATACAGGACGACTAGGGATTGACATCATTGGATTGAGGCCAGTACCTTGTTGTAAATATGCCGTGTTAGCTGTCATATACGGTTGAGGATACGCACCAGCAGCACTCATTACCGTTGCTGATCCTTGAGGATTCCCATAAGGAACACGGTTCTGTTGTTGTTGACGCTGTTGTTGATACAAACTTGGATCCATTAATCAAATGATATATTTGCTTTTAGAGATAATAATTGATGGTATTTCCCAAGTTATAATCAAATATGTATATTAGGTTACACAATGTATGCATTTTGGGTAATACAGTTTTCATCATAATTTTACGTGTGAATAAATGAATATTATTGGATAAAGTATTTTAAAATATAATATTTGAAATTTCAAATTGATTATACACGTTTGGATTATAAAAACATAATGTTTTTATTAGTAAATTAATAATTTTCTTATATAAATTTATATATTTAAGTTTATTATTTATAATTATATATTTGAATTTATCAATTAATCAATATTATTCTGATTTCTATTGAATATTTAACAAATAACCAAATAAAAAGTTAATTATTGATTTATTTATCAAAAAATCTTATTAGTTATATATATATTTATTTTATAAAAATTAAAATAAAGTAATATAACTTAATAAATTTATTTATTTTAATTGTTACATTGTAGAATCAACAATTTTATAATTTATGACGTAACAATATATATGATAAGGTTCAACAAATATATAACAAAAGTCATAAGAAAAATTATGTGATAAAAAAAAGAATATTTATTTTTTTTAAAAAAAGAAGAATACTTAAATAAATTACAGGATGAAAAGAAAGATTATATAAGATAGATGAAATTCAAAAGGAAATAATTCAGATAAATTAGATATTAAAAAAGAAAGGATAATTAAAAGAACTGAATTGAGAGTCAAGAAGTAAGATAATTAATGAACTGAATGGAGGAGGGTCTTATAGAAAGATAAAGAAATAATAATTGAAGAAGTAATACAAACATATAAAAAAGTTATACAAAAAAGTATAATAGTTAGAAATAATAAAATTGATCACATAAAAACATAAAAACTTATGCAATATAAAAGTAACACATAATATTATAAAAATAGAAGGAAGTTTGACAATAAAATATAGGTAGTAGTAAATTATGTTTAGTAGAAAAACAAGTATTAAGTATTACATAGTAAATAATTAGATTATTTATTACAAGTAGTTATTATTCACTTTTACTATGTAAATTTATTATATAAACCTTTGAATATGATCAAGAAACCAAATTTAATTTTTCTAAAAATAAAAAAAATAATTATTTTTAATAAATAAATTTTCAAATATAAATAAAATGAATACTTTTATTTGAAATAATTAGTTGTTGAATGATTAAGTTATATAAATAAATAAAATTATTTTACACTATAAATTAGAAAAATATTAATAAATTAATAATAAAATAAAACCAAAAATTATCAGAATGAAATTATGAGAAATATGATAATTATTTAAGAGATATTTATCAGCAGAAAGTAATATATAAAAGTAGTATTCAGAAGTAATAATTAAAAGAAATATTCAAAAGTAATATATAGAAGTAATATTTGGAAGTAATAATCAAAAGTAATATCAGAAAAAATAAAGAAAAAATAATAATTTAAGATATACTTATCATATAAAAGGTTAATATTTCATATTAGAATAAGTATTATAAATAATCACAAGCTAGAAAAAAAATAATATAAGAGAATAACTAAAGAATATTTGGATAACAATAATATTGTAAAGAAATTATAAGAAGAAATTAACACTCAAAGTATAAGAAATGAATTCTTAGCAATTAAATATTAATTTGTAAAACAAATTCTTTTGATGACAAGTAGTAGAAATAGTCAAGAATGTATAAACTATATTGAAGCTTACAAACTTAAAAATAGCATATATTTGTAAATAAGAATTATAGTAACTAAAGCTCCTCATAAGTCAGTCAGTCAAATTGCTAAAGTTCAGCTTAAACTACTATAAAATAGCTTGCAAGCTAATTAAGTTGACTCATATCATAGCTTAACTTGTGATATAGCTTAGTTCGTCAGCTTAGATTTTTTATTTTTGAAAATATCAAATCTAACAGATTAACTTTGAAGAATAATATTTTAGGCAATAATTTCTTTGAAATTAAATAGTTCTAGCAACGTTTTCTTTGAAGAAAACAATTCTGGCAAAGTTTATTTTGAAGTAAAATAATTCTGATAGTGTTTCTTTAAAGAATAATACTTTTGAAGTGTTCTTTGAAATAAATGCTTCTGAAGCATTAATTTTTAAAAAAATGCTTCAGGAACATTACTTTTAAATAATAACGCTTTCAGAACATTAATTTTAAAAGAAACACTTTCATAATGTTTATTTTTAAAAAATATATTTCTGAAATATTTTATTTAAAAGAAACATTTTCAGAATGTTTATTTTAAAAAAAACACATTTTCAGAATATTTATTTTAAAAAAACACATTTTCAGAATATTTATTTAAAAGAAACGTTTCTAGAACATTTATTTTAAAAAAATGTTTCTAGAATGTTTTATTTAAAAGAAATGCTTCTGAAGAGTTAATTTTAAATAATAATGCTTCTAGAGCATTAATTTTAAATAAAATGTTTTGAAACCTTTTTTTAAAAGAAATATTTCCAAAATGTTTATTTTAAAAAATTATGTTTCTGAAAGTATTATTATTTAAAATTAACACTCTAAAAATATTATTATTTAAAATTAATATTCTGGAAGTGTTATTATTTAAAATTAATGTTCCAGAAGCATTTTTAAATAAAACATTCTGAAAATATTTTTTAAAATAAACATTTTTTTAAAATAAATGTTCTGAAAATGTTTCTTTTAAATTAAATATTCTGAAAGCGTTTCTTTTAAAATTAATATTCAGGAAACAATATTATTTAAAAGTAATAATCCCAAAGCATTTTTTTAAAAGTAACACTTCTGAAATATATTTTTTTAAAATTAATGCTTCAGAAGCGTTTTTTGAAGGAATAGCTTCTGTGGCTTTTTCATTTAAGGAAATTATTTCCAAAGTTGTGTTCTTGAAAAAAATCATTTTCAGAGGCATTTTTTAAAAGGAATTATTTTTGGAGGCATTTCTATTGAAGAAATCACTTCTGTGTCTTTTTTATTGAAAAAAATCGCTTCTGTGACTTTTCCTTTGATGAGAATCATTTCCAAAGACGATTCTATTGAAGGAATCATGTCTGTAACTTTTTCTTAAATGGAATCACTTCTGTGTCTTTTCTTAGAAAGGAAAAAGCCTCTGTAGCTTCTTCTTTAAAGAGAGAAAAGGTCCTTTTAGCTTTCTCTTTAAGGAAATCTTAATCTTTTTAAGTGAATTTAAAATATTAAGATTTATGAGATTATTATACAAGCCTTATTAACATTTTTTTTTAGATTTTATTTTTTTTAGAAAATAAAAAGGTTTTTAATTGAAATATTAAATTAATATTATTAAGATATTTTTTTTAAAAAAAAAATATTTTATAATATAAATCATGTCACAAAATAATCAAATAAATTTATCTTCTGATAATGAACAAGAATCATCTTTAATTGATAAAAAAAAAGAACTTAGAAATATATTTATATTTTACATTAGATTTAGAATATAGAACATTAATAGACTTATTGGATAATATTAACTTTGCAACACTTAATATTTTGCTTTGTTATTTCACTCTAGATCATTTGATGAATATATTGAAACAATTTTTCACCTCTGAACATTTGCATTGTACTGAAGAAGAAAAAATTATAATAAAGTACTATTAGTATTTTTATCTAATTATACTGAAATACTACAATATAATTTTAATTAATGTTTACTTTAAAATAGCAAAAACTATAATAATAATTCTACTTCAACATGTAAAAAAAGCATCATTCAAATATTTTTTAAAGTAATAAACCATTATAATAAAAGAAAAGTTTACATCACAAGAATTTAGAAAAAAATTAATTAATTGGATAGTAATTAATGATCAACCATTTACAGTTATTGAAGGAATAAATTTATAGATATATTAACATATCTTAAGTTTAATTTAAATTTACCATTACAAATACTTTATAATATGATTTAAATGCAAATTTATACAAATAAAAGATAATGTATATCAAAAATTACAGGTAAATATTTATTAATAAATTAAATTAATATATTTAATTATTAATATTTATATTAACACTGAAAAAAACCACCAATAAAAAAAATTTTATTAAATAAACTTTTTCTTTGTTATTTAAATAATATTAATATGTATTGGAAAGTATAAAAATATGGAAATTGAATCAAATCACGTGATCATCATCAAAACTACTATAATCATCAAATTCATTATCAATTAATTGTACATTTTCGTCAGATACAAAATATTTCTTAGTGTTATTTAATGCTCTTCTCTAAAGCCCGATAATACTTTTGAGGTAATTTTGTATTTAAATGCATCCAATAGTTTGTTTTGAATAGATAAAAAGTTTGGATGTGAACCTGAACGTGCAACTTCATCCTTTATTATTGACTAAATACCTTCGATAGGTTGAAGTTCACAATGATATAGAAGGGTAAAATTAATTTCATGTTTGTACTATTCTGCTATTTTAACACAAGAAAAAGGAACCTTTTCCTTATTCATTTGCACTAGTTTCAAAAGTTCTGGCTTTCTTAATTCACCAGAAAAAGAAATATCATATGCATTTAACCAGTCAACTATTTCTTGTTTTTTTTGTACTTTGAAGTCAGAATATTTTTTACTCGCCGTTTATGATAACTAACTCCATCTATATAGATGATTACTTACCCATATTTTTCATGAAGATTTTTACACAGAGTTGTAAAAAGATTCTCAAATATTTCTGCATTAAAGTTTCCATGATAATCTACCTGGTTTGGAATGATATTGACATCCTTAATAACATTGGAAATATTGTCCCATTCTTCAGCATTATTTCTTTTCTGACCTCTATTTTCTGGAGGTTTAATTTTGGATTTCAAATATGAACAGAGTTCAGAATAAGTTTACTATGCAGTTTATTAGAAAACCCATTTCGAAATACTATAATTGCACTAAAAATTACTACTAACTGTTCATGCTCAGGTGATAAAACAACATTTTAATAGGGAACTCATGTGTTTCACAAAGTGTGATACAAATGGCAATATGACTCATCAAAGAAAATCTCTGTGCAGCATAGAATATCATTTTACCTTCCAAATTAGCAAACCTATAATAAAGATAACAGCAACAGAATACAATATTATTTGGTGATTCGTGAAGAATGTTTTTTTGCTCTTTCTAATCAAAATAATATCTCAAGCAATGTAGTACCTGAAGGAGCTTCCATTTAGAAATATTATATTCTTGTTCAGAAAAAAATTATCTTAGAATAGGTATAGAAAGGTGTTCACCCGCTTTATTAGCATTTAGAACCTTCATATGCAAAAACTCAGTAACATTTTCATCAGGTTTTAATATAGGTCATCCAAGAACTTTGTATCTTCAGATACATCTAATATCTCAGTAACCCGCTTGTGTAATAGTAGCTTCTAAAGGCTTTCCCTTATAAATTTATTCCCTTTAAAGTAATTGTGAACATTAATTATCATCAATTTTTGTTATCCATCAGTAGTGTGTCATTTCATTTAAAAAAGAAAGATTCATGGCATGATAAAAAAACTTGTGAGAAAAAATGTGTTTGGTTATGTTTTAACAAATATTTAATTTTTAGCCCATTTTATTTTAGTAATACGATATTTATTTTAGCGTAAATCTTTTCTTTTTTTGGCAGTATACAAATCTTTTTGCACTAGACCATATCTAGTTTATTTTTATTTACAATTGATGCTATTGATGCTTAGACAAATAAAAATTAATTTCTATTTCTTTAAATTTCAATATACTGAATTAATAATGAATGGTAATTACAAAGTACTATTTTAGACTTTTATTATTTATCAGATTCACATTCTGGAAAAAATTTAACAAATAAATTTTTAGAAGTTTTGCAAAAATTTTAATATTTCAACAAAAGTATATAAATTTATTTAAATATAAATTTTTATTTTTTATATTGTAATAAATTAAAAAGTTATCTTTTAGATCACATGATTTTTATCTTGTCACAAAATCCATCCAATTAGCTTTAATTAGCAGATCCTCAAAATCTACCCAATCAACCAAAAATTGGCAGATCTGTAGAATATGCCAAATATGCCATTTATGGCAG
>CAMKVN010000988.1:0-21802 GCA_946474995.1 Funneliformis geosporum | reverse complement strand
AAAAAAAGTTTCTAAATATGTTCCACATGTCCAAACATGCGGAAGTCGTCTTTGTGAAATTTTTGAGATGGGAAAAAAATAAAATCAAAAACACAAAACAAACAATAATAATTAATAATAATAATAATAGTAAAAAAAAAAACTTGAAAAAAAAAATCTGAAAATAGGTTTAATGGATTTGCAAAATTAAAAAAAAAATTTTTTTTCAATTTAAAAAAAAGATCTGTTTTAATGTATGTAACACGTAAAACCTAAATTATGCATCAAACACGAGGAAAATCTTTCGTCCTACAAACTAATATGGTAATGTGGCATAAAAAGTTGAAATATAGAATTGTAATGTATATCCATATATCGATCTTTTTTTGTGTTTGATCATGTTAAATCTATAACAACCCCAACCGTTTTTATCCTTAATTAAAAATGTTTTTTTCATGGGAAAATCGATTTATTTATCAGATAAAACTTTTTTTTTTTAATTGATAATGACGAAATAAAAGGTTTTTTTTTTTTTTTTTAATCTAAATCTGACACAATCTGGCGGTACAGAACACAAAAGGATATTCGCGCTGGTACCAATTCCTAAATGATCGACGCGTCATCCTCGGATGGGTTGCCCTGAAAACGCGGGATCCGAAATAAATTATTGAACTCGGAAAATTTATTTTGAAATAAATAATAAAAAAAATGAAAAAAAAATTACCAGGATCCTCCTAAAATTACTACATGCTTGCTGTCAAAGAAATCAGAAGAATATCCGGGATACAGTTTGCTTTTGTTAAACCCAGGATGAGCGCCGAATTCTGTAGAAGTCCATTCCCAACCGGAACCCAACGTTTGAACAACATTTTCATCATGTGGAACGTCAGTGGGATGCCAATGGGAGAATCCAAAGTTCGATGATAAGTCCAAGTGTGGTGGTGTATACAAATCATACAAGCTCCTCAATTCCTCCTCAGTGGGAAGTCTCATCTTTGCCCATTCGGCATAACGACATGCTCGATCTTGACTCAACATCACGGGCCAATTCCTAGCTACATCCATGTCAACAGGTCCAAATACGGTGCGAACTTTGTAAGTAAACAACGATGGGTTGACGGGGATCCATGAAGAGGGGTATCCTATGTTTATCGTTCTCTCCATGAAATCAAGATATTCGCCATTTGTGATCGGACGTGATTGTATCCTGAAAGATTTGACTGTGAATTTTCTAGGTGGTCGTTCATTGTCCCAGCCAAACGGTAAACTCAGCGGGTCAGTATCATCTGCACCTTCATTATCGTCATGGCCAAGTGTGACGGTTTGTGCTGGGATCGTTATTAGGTTGGCTTTTGGTGCGGGATCAAGGGATGTAATCCATCGTGGTATGACGACACCTTTTGGCGGTTCGGTATTCTTCCATTGAATCAACATATAAAGGATCGTTTCCAGGTGCATGGCTTCATGTTCAAAAGTCATCCACACAACTCGACCAAGAGATCTCGGCATAACCTTTTCTTTGTAATCATCATACACGGAAATGATTCTCTGACGAACTTTATCACGGTAGGAGATGATGGAATCATAACTTGGCCATTCATCAGGGACGGTCGAGTGAGGGTGACAAATTGATGGATCATCCATATCGGGGTCAATCCCACGTTCAAAGATATCCGCGAAGCTCCGAGGTTCCGTGAGTTCCTCATTAAAATACCTTGTAAGGTTGATATCAAGGAATGACGGAATGTGACCAAGGTAAAATATGAATGGGTGCCGGAGTTCGATGGATTTTTCCAGTACAAGTTCACGTGAAATCATGGTCATCGTCACGTTGTCCCATGCCTTCCAAAGTTCTATCCATTCTTCAACCGTAGGTACCGATCCTTGCGATTCGACATTCCTTGTAAAGTAAAAGGGTGATTTGTAAATTAAGTGAAGGTCATACTGTGAATCGGGATCCTGCCAACTCTCCAGATGAGATAGCCGACTCTCATGAAATAAAGCGAAACTTTCGTCTTTACTGTATTTGTAGGAATACTCGATGTGAATTAGTTCATCTTTTTTCAAATTAATTGTCATTTTGGTATTATCACTAGGGGACGTGTATTCTAACGTGATTTCATTCTTGGCTTTATAATAAGCTTCATGTCTACCAACATCTTCATTATATCTGGCAAAATAATCGAAATCATTCCGATCGATCAAGGGTTGACCCAAGATCACGTTAACGTGATCCAACCCGTTTAGGATGAATTCGGCCGTTATCCCCTTTGGATCGTTGTATGCGATGGCGACCTTATCAGGGTGATTTCTTCTGTCAATCCCGATCAAGAACAAATCCCCCGGATTCATGGCCTTGGTTTGAAAAGATTTAATGAATTCCGCACCCTCCTCCCTTTTTAAATTTCCAATCGAGGAACCCAACCACATGATCATTTTTGGTACGTCCTCGGGAAAACTCGCGGCAAAATCCATTCCTTCCTCATAAGTTCCCAATAACCCGACAAGTTGGACATTGGAAAATTTTCCAAGTGATGATAATGACTTTTTGAGTTCATCTTCCATAAGATCAAGCGCATAATAGGTGATGTTCTTTCTGTTCTTTTCAAGGGATTGAAGGATAAGTTGAGTTTTACGTAGTGAACTATTGGATAAAAAAAAAAAATTTTTTTTTTCAAAATTTAAATTTTAAAATCGAATCGCCGAGTTTGGAACTGTGAATTAGAGGTCCTAACCCAATGATGAGTTTTGGACTTATTTTTTAATTTTAAATATTTTGGACAAGGTTTTGGACATATGAAATTGTGTCCAAAACCTGTCCAAAACTGTCCAAAATTGTCCAATTGCCCAACACTGTCCTAACCGGTTAATTACAGATATATCAAAAGTCACGGACGGTCGATCATTTCGCAAATCATAAAAATAAAAAAAAAAATGTGGATGGCTTTTTGGATATTATCGGCTGTCCCGTGACTTTTGAAATTAGCTGTAACTGGTTAAAAAATGTTTTAACCGATTATTAACCGGCTCTATATCTTTGGGCGGATCTAGCCAATCACAAAAATCTCTAATCCTGGCCGAAAATTAAATTTTGGCCTTAGTTAAATTTAACTATTTTAACCGGTTAAAAAAAATCTTTAACCGGTTACGACATCTACTGTAATTCACGTGTAGATCTGTATTACCCGGCGCCCAATTCAATCACTGAACTACCATCAGGAATGTATTCGATAATCCGATCAACCTTATCTCTAAGGATCTTCGCTTCTGCGGATGTAAGATAATATTCATCAAGATAAGTAATCTGATCGAAAAGTTGCAAACCGCGATTATCGTAAAGGACTACGGTTGGTATGGACTTCATGGAATTCTTTGAATTCAGTCCGTCAAGGATTTCATTGATAAAATTTTCATGAATAATAATATTCTTGCGAATATCGATAATGCTAAAAGATGATATGTTCGTCATTATTTTTTTATTTTAAAAAAATTCATACAAGATATTTTTTAAAACACTTCTTTATATAATATTTAATGTAATACGAGGTTCTGCCTTTTTGGGAAGACCCAAGAAAGATCGGGCTCCATCATGATCTCATTGCTGCGCTCCTTTTATGGATACCCCATTGACATGTGAAAGATGTTTTTAAAGATTTCGTGTAATTATTTAGAATCTATCAAATATTGTCGTAAAATCTCCTAAATTTTAAAGATTTTCGGTCATAGTGAAGAAACAAATATATTAATATTTATATTTTAAAAAAAAAAAATTCAGCCGCCCTTCGTATTTAACTGGTTATAGGAGCAGATCTATCTTACCCACATGTTTTTTTTTTAATTCCCCCAAAAAGAATGAAAAAACAAAATTTTTTTGTAATCCATATATTTATATTATATTCATTTAAATTTTGTAAAATCATCAAGCAAACCACTAAAAGCACTATAAAAATAATGTTGTATCAATATGATTAGTAAGAACATCATAAGGTAATCCTATTAGCAAAAGAATGAAACTTACTCATCAGCCTTTGAAGGAGTTTTTTTTTCAATAGAATTCCCCGATAATGTTTGAGTAGTAGCAAAATATTGACTTCCTTGTGGCATCAAATTCTGTTGTACTTGGGGTGAAAATGATGATGATTGTGGATTAAAGATACTCATAAGATCATCCATATTTGAAGATGATTGAGCGGCATTATTATTATTATTATTATTATTATTATTATTAAGACGATTATAATTATAATTATTATTATTATTACTACTAATATTATGATTATTGTATCCTAGAGCTGAGTGGGGTTGAAGGTTAGGACTATTATATAAAGAAAGAATAGAAGATTTAAGATTTTCATGGCTAGTAGGTTCATAATTATTTGAAGTTGATGATCCAAGAGAATTGGGAGTAGTTGATCTAGGCATTGGGAGCGTTTCTTTTTTTTGAGTTGGACTTGATGGAACCGAACTTGTATTTTTCGTAGGTAACCCTATAGAAAATAAATCTGCACCTTGAAGTTGCGATATAGCTGGTGATTTCTTTATCAAATTAGATGTTGATGATGTTGATGATAAAAGATCGGCTGTTTTGTTATCTGATGTATCTCCTCGTTTCTTTTATAGCAAGGAAAATTGAATTAAAAAAATAATCAATTCATTTACAATAAAAAAAATATATAAATAAATTTAATGATCCCTACCGATTCTCCTAAATCTGGTTCACCTAAATTTTTCGGATCTGGAATCTCTCTCGACATCACCCAATTTTTCAACTCATACTTTCTTCGAATCCAACTATCCATGTTACTTTATGTAAAAAAAAAAAAAAAAAAATTAGATAAGGATTGTTTCTACATTTGACAACGAGAAAACATGTTACTTACCTTTCTGGGGGTCTCTTATTCGTTAAATTAGCTTCCCAGTAACTAATAAAAGGGGATGATGTATATAATAAGAAAGATAGAACATAGATTACAACAAAAAATGGGTTTAAATTTATAATTGTTACATACATGTTCGCTTTTGCATTGCCCCAGAGTACCATTTTCTCAACTTGTTCAGGTGTCCAAGTATCTAAGTCTACGGACTTGACTAATTTTCATTATTAAGATTAATTAAAAAAGAAATTTCTTTCACACGTCCTTTGATAAAAATAAAAATAAATTCACAACCTACCTCGACTAATATGAGTACCCATAGAACGATGAGTACCAGAACAAGTTATACAGACAAAAATGCCCAAATTCCAAGAAGCCCAACGTGGATCTAACGGAAAAAAATGTTGATAAAAAAAATAAAATAAAAAAGAAAATAATTTTGTCATAAAGCATCAAACCTTTTTTTTTACAATCTGCACAATATTTATTTTCGGGCTGTTCTAAACACGACTTAAGAATTTTTGCATGTTTCTGAGTAAGACTTTTATCAGCAGTTCTCTGAGAGCGTGTTGACATGATTGAAACGACAAGTAAATGGGACAAGTATTGATGAAAAAAATGAGAAAACTGTGTTCGCAAAGTTAAACTATCTCGCAATTCGCGATCTGATCATATGATCGATCTCGAAATAGCTAATTTGTAATTAAAATTAGAAATATTTATATATAGAATAGATAAGAAATTACTGCGCTTTGGCTTTGTTTAGTGACTGAGGCTCAAAAATTGAGTTGATTGGTAAGAAAGTTAAAAAAAAAAAGTTAATTATTTAATAAATAGATAAACCCATGGGATAAAATAAGATAATCGCACAAATGCGTCTTAAAATTAGACATGGACAAGGAATAATGAAAAGTATGTTTTTCTTTTATCGAACCTCATTATATTATGTTATAAATAGAAATCAAATTAAGCCTTTAGTAGTAGTTTTTCTCCAATTACGGATCATACATTTCTTTTATTAAGTATTGCATAATACCTCTTTCGTTATAATCTTCGATTGAAATTTTTCTATCGGTACACCTAAATCTCCAATATGTTTTCAAAAGAATATTTCAAAACTCTAAAAATATCAGTTATTTACTTAAACAAGAAAGGGCTTCTTCAACATCGCATGAATTTTTACAATAACGAATATAATATCATTTATAATAAGTTTTTTTTTACCATTTTTTTACTGGATCAGCGAAAGAATCGGTAAAAGAATTTTAATTTTGAAATTTAGCTATTTTTATTAAATTTAATTAACAAATAAGCAATAAATATTATAATATAATAAAAAGTTGCCACCATAACGCTTGTTAATTTATAAAATCTAGAGATTTCTGTTATTTTCATGTTTTAACGATACCTCAAAAAAATTTTTATTGTAATGCTCCCAGATCGCTAAAGACCGGATCAAAGATCGGTTCATTAAACATAAATGTTTATGTGATAAAATTGAGTGTGCCAATCATTTAGAATTTACAATGACATTTAATTTAGACTTGCTCAAACTAGAATTTAATCAATTTAAATTGAATCGTAAATAAAACCAATCAAAATTGTTTATTAAATTTCCATTTTTGGATCAAGCCCTTTACCGTAATGGTTTAACACAAAAAGATTTTTTTGTTTATTTAAACAGTTACATTGTCTTTCTAATAAATGCTCCAATATGTTGTGAATTTTACTAACTATATATAATAAAGTTTTTATTTAATTTTTTTTTAAAAAAATAATACTTCTTTGAATATTAAATGAATATTTAAACCAATGCAATAATTAATTAATAAAAAATATACGCAGAAATAAGCATTACCATTTATTGTTCTCCATACTATCAACTTCTCAATAATAATTTAACTATATATATAATTATCAATAATTTTTAAGTTTTAAGAATTTTTTTTTTTTTTGTTCGCCATTAAAAAAACGTTTCCAGAAGTTTTTTCTTTCTTCTTAGTCTTTCTTTCTTTTTACATAAAGTACATAACCTTTTGCAATTCTGGTTTTACCATACCATAACTTGATACCGAACCACCACTTTCTGAATCTTGATCACTCCAATTTTCACCACGCGAGTGGAATCTAGCTCTACTACAAACTAAATGAGCATAATACACCGGTGGGACTAGTGAGACTGAACGAGTGCATCGAGCAAAAACATAACACAAGTGATAAGATAGCTTTTGAAGTGTATCCGCAGTAAATCGGTTTTCGTCATACAACACATGATAATGGGTTGGACGTGAAGTTCCTTGCAAACCTGCATGACTCTGGAGGTAGAAGTCGAATTCAAAAGGATGTGTTATCACCG
The DNA here is from genome assembly GCA_946474995.1 of Funneliformis geosporum. NCBI lineage: Eukaryota > Fungi > Glomeromycota > Glomeromycetes > Glomerales > Glomeraceae > Funneliformis > Funneliformis geosporum. Next base: position 14,593 of record CAMKVN010000988.1, on the reverse strand, counting down.
ATTCAACAACTGTACCGGGGAGACAATTGCCTGTTCGATCGGAATCCTTTCTATCCATGGGGAAAAATCGGGCGTGATGACGTTTTTGCACAATCACAAAGGTTATGGTTGGTTTGTAGTTCGCATCTAGTGACTTACATGCGGCTATATATTTTTTTAAAAAGAGATGTTAGATAATGTTAACGCGTTGAAAATTAATTAAAATTAGAAAAATATTTTTCAATAAAATATGTAAACGTACCTCTCACTGCATCGATTTCAAATTCGAGTACTTGTTCGAATTGTCCCTCTGAGACACCATCTCGATAAAATAAAATGCGTTCTGGTTTCCTTCCGCAGGTCTGATAGAAGGTCTTTAATAATTCTTTCACCATACCGGACAAGTCAGAAATGATTTCTTTTTTTCCTGCTTGAACGCGAATCGAAGCAGCATAACGAGATGCTTTTGCGTCCATTGAAGCACATAGAGCAGCAATGGATGGACGAGACTCATCACCCCCAGGAGCAGGATGAGTAACGTCAGCACCCATTAAAATGGTGGGACGTTGTGAAATAAATGGAACTAGACTTGGTTCAATGAACGAATTCATGCCCCCGAGTTTAACATTCATTTTCAGGCACACGTTCGCACAATATTGTTTTTTGGCTTGAAATATGTGCTTCGATTGAACGCATTGGGTCGCTACACCTATCACTGTATCACTAACACGCTTTATTTCAGCGTACAAAGGTACGCCAGTATTCGGAAGGACACATACAATTAATTGAGGCGGTGATTTGGACATATTTCCAGCCTTGACCCAGGCTTGCCTCATAATCTGTTCAATATTTCCCATTGGATTTCCTTGCTGAATAGGTGGATTCTTATTTGGAATATTCATCCCGGTATCTTGACAAGTATTTACCAATTCTCTAATGAAATGCTGAACGGCTTCCAATTCATAATTTCCAAAGGCAACGCATGCCCATGAACCAAGGGTGGCACCAGTAGCAACTTTTTTATCGCGCAAATTCCATGTCCCATCCTTTGGGATGAAGGCAGCCTCACGAGAAGAAGGATGATACTGTATTTTTGGAGCAGGTAATACTCTGGCTGGAACTACGACCATTTCTTCAGATACTTGCAACCCAAATCTCCTCATATACTCGTTTTCTCGATAGTTAAGAATTTCTAGACCTTGAATAATTTTATTTGCACGGACATGTGGCTGCTGACAAGTAAACTTAATCATATCGGCTGTCTGTCTTTCGTTCAATTTGCGGATATGTCGCTGACCCTAAGAATAATATTTGAAAACTAAATTTAACAAATTTTTTACCGCCTTTCTTGCTTCAAGTATAAAATATCACACTGATTCATTTTATTTCCCTAAAACAAAAAAAAAATTGCATATTCACATACCTTGATAACCTCACATACTTCTATTGGTAAAGATGTGTCTTTTCGGACGATGACGCATGGAAGAAATGGATATTGTAATGGTCTTTTGTAAGTCTTTTGAAAGTATGAAGCAACATCAGTCTTTTTACCCTCAATTTCGAATTTTGTGCCAGATGCTGGGGTATTAGTTAATTTAACAATCTTAAACGAACGTTTGGAGGCATTTTCGCGATGAGTAACGCGAATTTTTACATTCTTTAAAGCCTTCTCAAGTTTTACACGATCCCTATCTGGAATTCCCCTCCTAAGGTCATCAGGATGACGTTTGCCGAGTAATTTAACAACCATTTGTACTAAACTACCACTTTCATAAAAAGCAGTAGCGCTCACATCAACATTTATCATCATCTTTTTCGGTGCAGGCCTGGCAGATTGATAATATCCCTGCCATACTTCGGCACCACCATAAAGAGATTGAGATATTTGATTCGTATAAAACGACCTGCCGACTGTAGCATACATAATCTCATCGTCCTTGTGTGTTACATGCATCATTGATGGTTTATGACGGATTAAAACATCCAGTGCCATAATTCCTAATAAACATAAAAATCAGAAAAAAGATTTTTGAATTATAATATAAGAGAACAAAAATTTGCAATAAATATTAACCTGTTAAAATATTAGGCGATGATTTGCATTTTCCGTCAAGAAACCTATGTAATTCTTCCATATTGATAACAGCAGCCTTCTTAATTTTGACTTTAAAAGCACGAGGAGGTCTTTTTCCCAATGGAGCACCGTCATCCTCAGGAAGAGTTATATCGAATGTAGCGGCATCGGTTTCGCCAAAAGATAACGGTTTAGGAGAGTAAATATTTTTGCGACCGTCGAAAACAGGCTTTGCGGAAGCAAGGATATTGTCATTTAGAGCCTCAAACTCGCAATAAATTCTTCTGTTTAATGAGGGAGGGACCTCTGGTGTGATAGTTACGTCATAGTGATGAACGTTTGAGTCGGGTAAAGATGTAACTTCAAAAAAATTGGCTCTGACTTTCAAAGGACGACCTTCACGACCTACACCAGGTCGCTTAACAAACTCTGTAATTTTAACCGACATTTACTTAATTAAAACGAATACTAAAATAGAAAAAAAAAGAGAGAAACAACAAAAAAGTGGATGGATGGTATAAGCAACTTTTTTTTTTCTTATTTTTTTTTTTTTGATAAAAAAAAAGCAAGAAAAGGAAAAGCTTGGATGAAAATTTTTTTTATTTCAATTTTTTTTTTATTTGATACAATTCTCAGATTCTTTATACCATAACTAGAAACAAAAGCTAGTTGTGGTGTGGCAACGTTAATATAATTACCGAGCATAACCGAAATACGTCATAAAATTGATAACGCGTTACATTTCAAAATTTGGGTAAGGATCAGATCAATCACCGCGTTTCGTATATAATTAAATGTTTTAATAAAAATAGTTGAAGAAACTGAAATTGATACTTTGTAAAAATAAACATTGCAAATATTGATTTCATACAGAATTTTCATTACTGTAACTTCCTTCTTTTCTATTAACAATAGGTACCTCAAAACACTGGATGCAACTGGATGCAAATAGACTAAAACGAAAGAGAGCACTTTTTTAGCATTCTACATATAGAAAATGTCATACCGATCATCATCACAATTATCATAATTGATCAAATGAACAATAAATAACAAATAATACACCTTTTGTTTCATGTACGCCACGATTGCTGTTTGAAAAAGAAACAAATGATAGGAACAAAAAAAAACACCCCGAAGACGCAGCAACAACTCTGTATTGCACGTGACTACAGAAAGTTTTAATCAAATAATTTTTTTAAAAAAACATATTTACAGAAAATAAATAAATAAGTATATAATATATATAAAGGAAATTTTGTTCGGGTGACATCAAAATATTTTTTTTTTAAATAAATATTTAAAATCAAGTTCAATTTGAAAATGAAAATGAAATATAAATATTTTGTTTTTTCTCTTATCAACACATTGAATGCGATATATGTAACTATCATCTCCCTAGTTGCTAACTTTCAAAAAAAAGCCGTTCTCGGTGGTTTACTTAATGGTTCAACACATTCCTTATTTCTAAGGTAAAACTCAGTAACATCGCCACTATTTCTTTTAATACCAAGTACACCTTTCTCTAATCTCATTAACTCTGCAACAAATCCAATGTTAGGACAAATACCACTTCTACGTTCAATCACATAATCATAAGCATGCCTCAACGTCCATTGACGCGATTTCATTAGATAAGCTAGAACTGCTGTCACTGAACGTGACCTTCCGGCCTTACAATGAACATAAATTGGCATTTTATCCTCGTGAGCACGCTCTATTATATTTTTTGTTCATAATAATATATTATTATAACAATTCTTTACTTAAGCAAAGTATTTGTAATGTTAAACCTCATACCTATAAAATCCATAGCAACTTTTAATCCTCTTTCAACATCCTCTTCAACCGCATCTTTAACATTTAATTTTAAATAACGATCAAATTTTTCTTTTAATCCTAAAAAATCCTCACATTCGAAAGCCATATTTAAAATCCTTCTTACACCTTTATTTTTTAGTTCTTCCACTTCTTCAACCTTTGTAATTTCTGGACCTAAAAAGAGAAATTCAGGAATTATAGTAGAAACTACGAATGAAACCTCATGAGGCGTCATAAGAATGGGAGTTTTAGGTGATACGGGATCAAATTCACCGCGATTAGTTATTACAGTGTCAGAAAAGTCATAAGAAGGAGTTGGATAAAGCGATAACGATTCACCTTTATTTAAAAAGATAATAATTATTAAATTATTAATTATCATTTTTATTTTTAAAAGTTCAAAATTCATTACTTACCAATTTTACAATTGCCATTAATTGGAAATAAATATTGTAACCCATTTGAAGGACGTCGCCCACGTGAAATTCCATTCTGCTTTCCGACATTTGTTTCTAGTGGTGGTGGTTGCTGCGTGTTTTTTTCTGATTTAAATTCGGATTGTTTACCACTTTTTTTACGTCTGAGAGAATTTCTTTCAGTATTTACAGAAAATAAAGAATCTCTGCGAACTAAACTTGAATGTTGTTGCTGCTGTTCTTGACCGTCATATTCCACTGAAGTACCACCAACGGAACTTTTATCGGAAGAAGGACCAACTTCGAATCCTGTGACAATAAATTCATTTTTTTGATCCCATGATCTAAATGCTTCGAATCCTCCTTTAAGCCAATACACACTTCCTCTAGGTGTTACCTCATAATTTTCTTCGATATTATCAGAAGGTGGAGAATTATAACTTCTTTCCAAAACACTCAATAAAGTCCAACCTGGGCTAGATTTATCAATTTCATCCATTGTCTCGTCAAAAATTATAACATCATGATGATATTGATCACCATCTTCATTTATTATGTCTAAATATCTATCACGACTTTCAGGTGTTGTGATAAATGATTCTAAAGAAAAGTTACTCATGTTTCCACGATGATATCTTTTAATCAATAGCGTTGGTAAATTGACATTAAAGGATTCTCGAATATGATCACCTTGATATAACGCCAAATTACGAACATCTATTAATATAGGTTTAGGCAATCTTTGCAAGAATGAGTCATCAACTTTTGTACTATAAGATGCGAATTCTCTCAATCTCTCAGCAAGCTCGGAAGGTACCATTGGTAAAGCTTTTCTACATGATGAAAGGGATTTTTGTGGCTTAAGATTAAATTTCCCAAGTTTTGATGGAGATTTAGGTGCCGAAGATTGATTAGAAGTACTAATAGATAATGAAAAAGATTTTCCGAAAAACCCGGTGGATTTAGAATTATTTGTTGGGGATTGAGCTACATCAAGAGAAAAAAAGTTAGCGGTTGAACTAATAGAACCTTCGGAATGTTTTGTAACTTGAACCATTCTTACCTTTACGATGTAAAAATTTAGGTGATTTTGGTGATTTTGGTGATTGTGGAGAAGCAGCTTTTGGAGAAGTTGGTTTATGTGATTTTGGATTGTTGTTTGATTTTTGGAATTTTAAAAATGAGGTAGTCGTTGAAGATTTACGACCTGTTGAAGTGGTTCTTTGAAATGCAGCAGCTAATGCGGTTATAGGTTTGATAATAAACTTTTTGGTTGGACTTTGAGTTTTTGGGGAAGGTAAATCTAAAAATGAATCACTTTTAGCAGAACTGGGGGCACTTATAATAATAGGGGAACGTGGGGGGATTATAACTGGAGCCGGTATTTTTGATAAACGCCTTTTACGGTAACCTGTCCTTTTAATATTGCTATCTAAAAAACTGTCACCTCTTTCTGGTCCTTCATTCTCGATATTTGATTGTGTAAAGCTGGTTGGTAAAGAGACTGTTGAATTCATAATAGAAAGTATAATTCCATTCGTGGGAAATTAAAATAAAAAGAAAATAAATTTTTCGTTTTTTTTTCTCTCTCTCCTAAAGTTGGTGAAACGGTATAATTTTACAGTTTTATATTGGGTAAAGAATATTGTACAGATTTAATCATCAATGAAAATTTTCCTAAAGCGAAAATATAGATTTATAGTTTATTTTTAAAATTAGTATCATGTATTTTAAAATAGAATAATCAAAATAACTTATATAAAGCGGAAAAATTATATAATGGCGTAGTGCGATCAACCACAGGTGACACATAACGCACATAATTTAAAGAATTTATTAAATATTTATAATATTTATAATATTTATGAATATTATGGGAACGAGACGACATTAATGAATTAATATATAAAATATAACTATTAAATAATAAGTTGCAAATCAACGATATTATTCAAATGGAGCATCCCTAAAGAAATTTAAAGTAAGTGAAAAGATTCTCCTAAAAAGTTCAATTAAACTTGAAGGGAAAAATATTTACCATGCTCTTGGAATTAAAGCCACAGGAAGAACCCTAAAAAAAAGAATAAAAAAACAAATGCATATAAATTTGATAAACGTGATAAATTATAGGAAAGTAAGAATGTCTTACCAAGTAGCAGCCAAAACAACACCTTTACCAAGATTTTGAGCTTTAATTACCGTAAATTGTAAACTCACCCAAGCTGAAATAAAGCCGAAATAAGGAGAAATAGCAGAAGCATTTCCTGCAACAACTTGTAAAAATCCCAAAAAACTGTTACCAACGCTCTGAGCTTGATCTAATCTGCCCATACAATTTTGTGGCACATAAATTTCATAACCCCACCAGTAAACATAAGCCGAAATGATATCCAGAGGTGGCTTAAATAATTTTATGGAACTTGTTGAAGGTGGATTAATCGTGACCTTTTCTTTTTTTATTTTTTTGCTAGATGATTCAGAAGGGTTCGCTGAAGTCGTTTCTTCTTCTTCTACTACTGTAACTTCCATTGAAGGTACATTTGGGTCTGGCATTGCTTTTAATACATTTATCATGCCCTGTGCTGCTGTTTCATTTTGTAAAGCCTTAACTGCTTTTTTAGCATTCTTACGACTTTTTGAATGAGTTGAATGGTTAACTCCTAAAATTATATCCTTAACTACATGTGCAAGGTTTTCCTGATATTTTGGGTCTGTATTTTTTTTATTTCTTCGATACGATAATATAGTCATTGAAAACATGTTTATTTTAAAATTAACAAAATAAAGAAATTCACAACGTTTAATAAGAATGAACAGATATTATTTTTTTAAAAAAAAAACGGGGGAAGAAATAATAATTTAATAATAAATTTAAAATAAATTGGCAAAATTAATTAATCAATCATATGGGGTTAATTTATTTATAGAATCTACAAAACAATGTAACAATTATGCAGGGGGAATTCCTTTTTTGAACACTATTTATTTTATTTATTTTTTTTTTATTTTTTGCAAAACTGTGCCACATTTTAATTCTATATTAAATTCTAATTGTAATCTCTGTTATAATAATGATAATTAAATAAATAATAATAACTAATTTTATGATTGTATCTAATAAGACTAAAAGTTTTTGATAAATAAGTTCGCTCGAGCCAAATTTACATGTACAATCATTATGTCCCGCTAAATGATTCGTATTTTAATTCACTTTCGCTTTTCTTTCATAATGTCGAATACCTTGGCAGCTAATGCTTCATCTTTCATCTGAAGTAAATAAATGATTCGCATATTATTTCCCATATTGTTCAATGTAAGAGCCACTTTGCATTTTCCAACTCTTTCAACACCATCTTCCCAAATAATCGCGTCTATTATTGTCTTTGTTTTCTTATCTGAATTGACTATAACTCTCTTGCGATGTGAAGGTGTTTCAAGTGATAATTTCATACTACCCCACCCAAGATTTGTCCAAACTCCATGATCATTTTGTAAAAATACACGACATCTAGTTTCCATAATTGGCGTACTAGTTTGTTCTACTTCTCGCAAAGGTTCAATTTTTTGTAACGAAGAAGATCGAGAAATGAATCCTGGTGAAACATTGAGACTTGCATTATCCTTAACTTTCAACAGGCTATCAATAAATTGATCAGATTCTGTACTATCTACTGTGTCAATCTTGTAATACTCTCGTCTTTGTCCCATCTCACATGATATACTAACAGAATTTGCATCCTCACGATGGAGGGTGGTTGTAGAATAAATCCATGCATTAAGAACCATCCTATTAGATGATCCCAATATTATAGCCCAACATCCTTTGTTTTGAGCTGTCATACGAACTTCCACAATACACTTATCTTTCTTAGTCAAAGGCTTCCACTCTCCATTTACCCATGTAAATACTTCACATGCGGATGATCTGAAAATTGTTTCTCGAGTAACTGCGATACTCATAACTGATGCGAGCGAAGCTAAAGAATTAGAACGTTCACGTAATCCTGCATTCAGTTTATTGTTTATAACCAAAGGTGATATTGGATCGCTAAGACGTCCTTGACCAGTTCCTTGTTCATTTCCTTTTGCAAATGGCACATAATCACCAGGATAATTTCCACCTACATTTCGAGGTGGATCGGGCGTAAGTGAACGTGCGATAGGCAGATAAGTGCTACCAGAACCCGGGCTTGAAGGAGCTAAACTCGAACTTTGACTATTAAGAGACATAACACCTCCAGACCATAAAGGTGATGGTGATTTAAGATGCGCTTTGCTTATCAGATTACCTACACTTGGACTCCTTATTATCGCGTTTGAAGACATTGGAGAAAGTGATAATTGAGAATTATTATCATATTTACGGGCAGCCTTTAAATCTATACCTAATTGAGGCTTTTCATTACCTAAAAATTATAAAAATTTAATTAAATAAAGTGTGAATTTAATTAAATAATATTTTTACTTTCGTATTTAATTATTTATTATTAATATAATAAAAATACCATTAAAAGAAAGGTTAATAGATTTAGTAACTTCGCTCAACCAATCGTCTTTAACTTCTTTGGTATCTACATAAATGACTATCATTTCTTTTTGCAAAACTGTCAATTCCAACATTTCTAATTGTAAAAGAAAAAAAATATTTTTTTTTACATTATTATAAAATAGTGAAGTTCATTAAAATTAGGAAGGTAACTTTTTTTAATTACAAACCTTCTTGTCCATCGCTTACATCCTTGATAACAAGATGTTTTGTACTCAATGGTGGATATAATAATCTCATATCCTTTTCCAAGAAAAATTCTTGCTTTTCTTCTTGAGTGATTAGTTGACAAATCAACAAAAGATCAGACAATAAAAACATATGAACATTAATGTGAGATAAATCCATTGAATTCATGGATTCTGTAATTTCAATAATAAAATCATCATGAAGAACAATTTCACGTTTGAAAGGAAGATTTGTTGAAAGAAGCGAAAAGTTTACAATCTATGAAAGAATGAATTATAAGGAATAATTAATTTACTCAACATATTTTAAAAGTAGTAAGTTAAATTTATTCTTTATACCTTTGGTAGTTTTGTAAATAAATCTCTAGTTTTGGATGTATCAAGTTGATTTTCTAAGTCTTCCAAAGTCCAATTCTTCTTAATGTTAAAATCGACCGGAGAACTAATATTTTGTGAAGTTGTTGAAGGTGACTCGATAGAAATATTATCTTGTTCATAACCTACTACATCTGGCAAAATTACCGCCGAAGACACATCTTCCGCAACTGGAGAAATCATTAATAAAGACACATCTTCTGAAATTACCACCAAAGAATCAGAAATTGGATAAGTCGCCGCAGCTTCTTTGATTTCTCTCTCCATTTCAAGAAGATGATCAATTTGTTCATTTGCAGATAATAAGAGGCTATGATCGGCACGTCCAGGCTCTGTACTCCTATAAAGTCGCTGCAAACATGTATTGAGTTTTTATAAATACTGGAAAAATATTAATAATTTATTCAATGGTTAAATGGTGAAATATATTACCATATATAAATTTTTGTAATAATGAAGCCGTTTCAATGGCATATCGAAAAAATAATCCAAAGAAACAGGTTGATTCTTTTCAGCCGAAATTTCCTAGTAAAAATAAAGATTAAGTTTTGTTTTTCTCTTATTTATAAAAAAAATAAATAATAAATGTTTTACATTTAAAGTCTGTTGTAAAATCGAATTTTCTTCAATTTCGGGCCAAGAATCAAAATCTAATCTGAAGTTTTCGGCATATTTTGTATATGGGCCCACCATGTCATCGACCTGAGCAATAATTAATCGAGATCGAATCAAATAATAAAGTAAATACAAGTTATACGTTATGATATATTAACGAAATCGACGAGAACTTACCCAAGACATTAGTGTATCACCAAGATCTCTTGCCAATAATGGACTTGATCCAATTTTGGCAAGTTTCTATAATGGAAGTCGATGTTTAATTATCAATTGAATTATTTAACAGCAAAATAATAATTGAAAACATACCGAGTAAAACTTTTTGTTTTGTTTATAAATTATTTCAATATGGCGAAACATTAAATCCAACTCTGGTGGGGGAAGATTATCTCTACTCCAACTTGCTGTAACTTGCTATAAAATTATTAAATCAGTTATAAAATAATTGGTTTAAAAAATGAGGTATAATATCTATTTTGAATATTGGCTTACTTGTAACAAACATTTTAAATCAGTAACATATTTTTTTTCGGTTTCGATTAGATCAACTAGAGGATTATTAGCTTTTGGCTTATCTATTTGTTTTGAATGAAAGGTATATGAGTCTTGATAAGGTGAAGGTGGACTCAATGGCGGTGTGTGTGGTGATTGAGGTGAAAGTGGAGAGTGTAAGGTATATGAAGACTAAATTAGTTAATGGTTAGTTTTAACTATGTGAAATGAAATGAAAGCAAGCATTTGTTAATATCCGAACTTACAATTTCCATTTCGTACTGCCTTGTTGGTTCAATCATTTCCATTATAATAAAGATGTGATTAACTTAATAACATACACGCAAAAAAAAGTAAAAGGGTATGGTATGGTCCGATTATGAAGAAGTAAAAAAAAGAAAGTGATAATTTTTATTTTGATGAGAAAAGAGTGTTAAAGAAAAGTGTAATAGTTTGTTCGATTTCCTTAGGAAAAAAATTATTTGTGATACTCATACAGTTGAAATCTATTTATATAGTTTATACTAATAAGGATGTGTATAAAATGCACAAAATAACTCCGATTTTTTGAAGCATTTCCATAATTGGAATATAATATCTCGAGAAATAAATTTATTGGTGATTTTTTTTTTGAGATCCAACAACTTTTTTTAGAATTGGGGTTTTACTTGTTCCGTTATTTATCAAAAGAATTTGGGAGATTTCATTTTTTCTTTTTCATTTTTTTCCCTACACTTAGTAGATATCATAGACTCTCTATATTAATAAAAATGTCTTCCAATCCGTTATTACAATCTGTTCACTTTTTTATTCACCTTTCATCCCTTCATTTGATTCAAATAAGCACCCGATTTAGATGCAGGGTTACACGATTTAATTTCTTATACTAATTTTTATATACTGTATAGAGATCCAAAGATGTTCATATTATTTATATTAATCATGATTTTCAAAAATGTTGGGCATACCAAATTCTTGGCAATAATATTTACAATCCGCATACAATTAATGAATTGTATTTGTTTTAAATTTCATTTCATAAAAATTTTATCGAGGCAATCTTCCAAAACAAAATTTTTTGTTACAGCGAATCTAATTCTTCGTTATTTGCTGTAATAACTTATCAAATCAAGGCTTAAGTTAAATATACTAGAACATTTAAATGATATAATTTGCTAATATTGATTAAAATAATTAATTGCATATTTCTTTAACATTTAAAGAAGATTTTGAAATATAAAAGAGTATTTTTTTTCGTTTGTACAAACACAATATATCTATTTTATAAAAAATATATTTTTTATCGACTTTATTAGCAAATATTTTAAAATAATTATTTAAACATTTATATGTTTATGTACTAATTAAATCACTTTATTACTAGTCATAAAATTTCTTAATAAATTATAAAAATTGTAATAATAAAAGTTTTTCTTTATGAGTAATTTTATAAGATTGTATTCTAACTAAATGTAAATTTTAAAAGAGTGTCAGATTATAATTTTTTTAAAAAATTACAAAATTTTTAGCTTCTAAGTAACTTTAAATTTTTTATTATATAAATAAAAGATAAAACTTAATATAATATATTATATATTTATAAATTAATTTAAAACAAATTTTAATTATTAAATTATATGAGAATTTATAGTAAATAAGCAGGCAAATTTGTCTGCAAATCCTTATAATTTAAATTATTATTATTGCTTATTTGAGATGTTTTTAAAAAATAAAATAAAAAAGAATGTATTTGCAAAATAAACAAAAAACTTTATAATAAAGTGAAATTCATAGAGTAATAGTTAGAAGTAAAATAGTAAAATATAATATTTTTGCATAAATTACATAAAATTCAAAGGCATTTTTGTCTCTAATAAAACTAACTCAATTTTTATTCAAATGCTATATTTAGATCATATATTATTTTAATATTTGATTTATTAAATAATATTACTTTAAAATTAGTGTTTTTCTTAAGATACTGTATTATTATTGAAATCTAATTGATTGATTAGCTTTATTTAAAAAATTTTTATACTAGTATTTGATTAACATAAATAATATTAATATGTAATAATCACAATACTAATCTTAGAATTTAAAATACAAAAAACTTAATTTATTAACTTAATAAAATTATGAATCATAAAACAAATTGCTTAATAATTCAGAATTTTATAGTAATAATTAAAATTCATTTAGCAGAATTAAAAATAATTTGCTAATTAATTATAAAAAAATTATAATTTTAATTTAACCTATATATATATATTATTCAGGTTTTATCAAATCTAATTCTTTATTTAGATTATTTATATTTAAAGAATAAAATATAGTTAGTATGATAGAATAACAGAGATAAAAAATGTTATTAAATTTATTTTTGAAATCTAATATATTAAGATAATTTAAAAGATAAAGATTAATTAATAATTTATTTAAAAGTATCATTAAAAAAATAAATAAAGTAGGTAGCAAATTTATAATAAAAGAGAATTATTATTATTGTAAGTATTATTAGACATGATAAAAATATAATAGTATTATTTTATGATTTATTGTACTTATTATAATTACTAGGAAATAGTTTGCAGAAACTGTTATTAAGTTTAAAGCATAGATTTATATCATATGATGATCACAATTCATAAGATTGATTATGTTAAATGTATTATATTATACAAATATACCCTACAAAATTTGAATTAATTTTAGTTTAAGTTAGATTTAATTGAAATATTTTATTATAATTAAGCTATATAATTTATTCTAATCTTATTTGTTACAATTCAATTAAATAGACTTAATATAATGTATATTATTATTTTATTTCAATATGTTAAGATTTAATTGTTTAATTTGTCAAATAAAATTATATAATATATATAATTGTTATAATTTAATTGTTAAATTTATTCATTGATTACATAATATATATATACTAATAAATCAAATTGTTTAATAAAGAATAAAAATTTAATTGCATTATATAAAAATGATTCTATTTTAACTAAATATCTAAATTAAAAATTTTGCAATTAAATATTTATTAATCATATTAAACTATTAATCTATAAACTATTTAAAAATATAACTGTAAATTAATAAATTAATTGAAATCAATAAGGAATGAATAGTATAGCTTATGTGAGAAACTGAGTTAAATAGTAAAAAAGAGTCAGTAAAACTAATGAATAGAGATTAGAGTAATCATTAAAAAAACAGACAAAACAATCAAATAAAATATTAACACATACAATAATTGGCAAAATTAAATTAATATATATAAATAAGCTATATATAAAATACAAGTATATTAGCAAACTAAAGCAGAATAAAATTGCAGAAAAATGAACAGAATTAACAAATTATTTATTAAAATTTTAAATTAAAATATTCTAAAAAAACGAATCTTATAAAGATTATATATTTTTTATTACAATACCTAATTTACTCAAAATTAAATCTTATCTTCAAAATTTTCATAAACTACTAATATATAAAAATATATTTACAATTATTTTTATTTTTATATAAATTAGTAATATCTTATCAAATTGAATTTAATTTATCATTTTTTTTATAAATTTAAATATAACAGATAAAAATAGAGCTCTGAATAGATCGGGTCAGATCGAGTAATTGACTTAACTTGACCTGATAAAATCAGATCAGGTCAGACATAAAATTGACCTGAATTAAATATACATTTGACCTGACCTGACCTGACCTAATCTGTTTAAAAAAGAAAACTAAATAATTATTAATTTTGTTTAAAAAAATATTGATACATTTTTATATTTGATTATTTTCAAAAAAAAGATACTAATAAAATTATTTTAACTGCAGAATTTAAAATTACAAGTTGTGATAAATCTGCAAATCTGATGACTGCTAATACAATTACAAAAAACGTTTATAACTTTACAACTATTAATCCAATCATAATAAAATTTTATATGCACATATTTTTGAACCCGCTGAATAACTTTACTTATGCGATCAAAGTTAATTTCCTTTGACCAAAATACTTAAATTGCTCTTTGAAGTCACTGTACGGATAAAAAATAAAAATAAAAAAAAT
>CAMKVN010000987.1:0-21809 GCA_946474995.1 Funneliformis geosporum | reverse complement strand
AAATGTATCAATATTTTTTTATATTTTTTAAAAAAATATTAAACAAAATTAATAATTGTTTAGTTTTCTTTTTTAGATAGATCAGGTTAGGTCAGGTTAAATGTATATTTAATTCAGGTCAATTTTATGTCTGATCTGACCTAATCTTATCAGGTCAGATCAAGTCAATTATCAATTAAATTTTTTAATGCAAGTAATATTGAAACTTTTATGTAAGATATGTAAGAAAAGAATGAGTATATACAAGTCATTTAACATGAGGAAAAATCTTGATAAACAGATTATGCAAACTAAAATTTTTTTTCTTGTACTTTGAATGTGCAGATACTAAATTAAGCTTAAATATTATATTTGTGATGATTTTAAGATTTTTTCTATTTTGATCATTATGTTTATCGATCTATAAATAAGATTTATTAGTGAAATGAACGATATCAGTCAACCCTTGAATTTTAATTAGCGACAATTTTATTAGATCCAATTTCACTGATACAAATAATTTTTAATACATTCTTGATGATAAGATATTTTCAATTGAAGAAATTTTCCTTTCTGTTGATGCAGAAGATTTGTTTTTCACATGTTCACTCCTGAAACACAAAATTTTTCATAAACATACTGTTGATTCAAGATCTCTTATATTTTCAGAATTCAAAATTTTCTAAACTTTAATAAAAGATGATACACATCAACTCTCACCAATCTAAAAATGTTTATCAAAGAAGAAAATTACAAAGAAGAATAAGAAGAATAAGACATCGTAAAAAGAGGTATACCTTTCTAATAGATATCTAATTTACTTTGTAGTAATATGTGATTCCAATGTTTATGAGCGATATATTTACCACCTGACGTGTATTTTCACGTAGTATGGGTGGCACATTGTGATACTGATGTGTATTTTCACTTTGGTTTTGCATATTAGTAGTAATTCAGATAACTATAGGTATACTTAGTTTTTATAACCAACTAGTTTGTTACTAAATTATCTATCTACTCAAACTTTTTTTTAGGTTTCAAAATTAAGTTGATTCCGAATTTGAGAAAATATTAGAGTAAATTGATAATCTTCCAGCTGATTATCCTTCTTTTTATCCAATTGAAGATTATCTAATTTTCTCAAAAGAAAGTATATAATAAACTTGGCTTTAAATTTTTCTTTTTTTCATTTTTAGATGCTAATTTTCTATTCCTTATAAATCTTACAATAGTTTTTAAAATTATTTATTTAAATTTTTTTTAAATATTAAATAAAAATATATTTTAACTAATAATAAATGTAAAAAAAATAAAAATAATAAATTACTTTACGATTTATTGATTATATAATCATTAAATATATCATATAAAAAAGTTATAAAAATAAGGTATTGACTATTAGAATTTTTTAAAATTGAATCAAATCAAATATTTAAGAAATTTAAATTTGATTTAATTTTTTTAAATTGAATTGAATTGAATTAAATTGAATTAAACGCTAATATTTAATCGAATCAATTTAAATTGATTTGAATTTGATCAAATCAAAACAAATTGAATCAAATATTTGATCAAATCAAATCAAATCAAATTAAATTAAATCAAATTAAATCAGATTGAATTAAATATAAAAAATTTATATTTTTATAATGATATATTAAAATAAAGTTATTCTAAAATTTTAATTAAGAAAATTATTAGTAATTGTACTAAAAAATTTCAAAAATAGCTTTTATAAAGTAAGTTTAGTAACAGGTGAATTTTTATTATTAAACTTAGTAAAATAATTCTGCAGTTTCAGTTTTACTAAGAAAACTTAGTAATAACCACTATCATAGTTTTGGTTTACTAAGAAAACTTAATAATAATCACTATCGTAATTTCAGTTTATTAAGAAAACTTAATAATAATCGCCATTGTAGCTTCAGTTTACTAAGAAAACTTAGTAATAACTATCATATTGTTTTCATAATTATTTTATTAGTAAAAAACATTTTTAAAGCTGTAAACACATTTTTTAATTAGATTTTTTAGTAAAAAGATGTCTCCTAAGCTGTAGAGACACTTCTTACTATAGTATTTTGATAAAAGTCACTTTTGAAGCTTTGGAGATGGCTTTACTATTTATTCAAATCAAATCAAATATTTAAATACTTGATTTGAATTTGATCAAATTGAGTTAAATATTAATTTGAATTTGATAAAATAAATCATTTTTTGATTTGAATTTAATCTAATCAAATTAAATATAAATTTAAATTTGTATTTGATTTATTCAAATATCAAATTGAATTGCAGAATCCTATTTTCTATTATTAAAATTATAATATATCTCTTTATCAAGAAACTTATTTTAATATATTAGGAATTGATCAAACTTATTTTGAAAATATCAGAAATCATCTAATAAACAATAGTCTTCTAGCAAGAATTTATGGTAATATTAAAAAAATACCTTAATGGAAAACTAAAATAGTGATTGATAAAAATGCTGCTGAAGTAGTAAATAATTTTTTAGAAAATTATGCAGAAGTTCATAGATATCAAGTCTAAAAAGAAGTATTAATAGAATAACTCAATCAATTGTATTTTTACTAGCTGAATTGAGTTATAAATCGGTAAACAGAAACTTTTAGCTAGTCAAAAAGAAAATAACAAATTGAAAACCTCAAAATATGATACTTTTAAAAAATTATGATATCAATTAACACCAGAGATTCAAATTATAAGTTTAAGGACTAATTTATGTGATACTTATAACATTTTAAAAATGGTTTACATTACAATGATCACCAAAAAAAAAAAGCTAAAAAATTACTTAAAAGATTTAAAAAACATCTGTTTAAGGTCAAATTAGAGAGAAATTATTATAATAAAAATATCAAATTAGCAGAAGAACAAAAAAAACTAGTTGATCACTATTATTCTAAAGGTAAAATATAGTATTACAATATTGATGCTACTGCTTATTATAGTTATGATTAAGCCTAAAATGTTCATATGTTATATTTAGATCAACAAGTAAGCAAAATCTATCATTCTAGTTTATGTAAAGTTTATTTATTTAGTATTCAAGATGAAGCAGTAAGGAAGCAACTTAATTATATTTTTAATAAAGATGAAATTATAGGAAAAGGATTCAATAAAACTTTTAATATGATTTTTGATTAAATTAAAAATTAAATAAAGGTGAAAAGCATTTAAAGATTACTTGTGATAATATTGGAAAACAAAATAAAAATAATATAACAATTTGATTTTATTCATATTTGGTAATTTGTGATTATTACAAAAGCATTAAATCAAATTTTATGATTCAAAACATATCAAATTCAAATGTGATGATAATTTATATTGATTAAAAAATTTTATAGGAAAATAGAAGTAGATTGTCTGAACTATGTAGTTGAAGTGATAAAAAGATCTAGTTCAGCAAAATTACATAAAGCTCAATATTATGAAGGCAAAAAAAGTTTATAATACTAAGATATTAAAGTAATTTTAGAAATTTATTTTAAGAAATTACTAAGCATCCAAAAATATCAACATTTTCTTTTTGAAGCAACTTATCTTGATATAGTTAAAGCTCAGAAAGTGACTAATAGAACTTTTGCTAATTCAATTTATTAAAAACTAGAAAGACAGATATTTTTGAAGAAATTAAAGCTTTATCTATTTTAGTATTGATATCATCTCTTTTGAATTATAAAAGGTAAGAATATCTTTATTATAATTTATTAGAGATAAATTCAATATTACTTATCCTAAACTAATCTATACTGGAAGTAAATAAAATATTTAAAATAAAATCACTTTTGTTACTTCACTACTTATTAATTTGTCCACTTATTATCATTAAGTTTAATTTTTTGCTAAATGTTTGTTAGCTTTTTTCACTTTTAAAGTAAAAAAATACTAAAATAATTTATATATTTAATATATATACTCTTATAAAAAGGATATTAAAAATATTAAAAGAATAAATAAAAAAAAAGAATAAACTTGATAAACATTATAAACAAATAATAACAATAAATAAAATACTAATAAATAAAATAGTATTATTGAAAAAGCAATTAGCTAAAAAAGAAGAAAATTTTAAGTTAAAAACTTGAAATATTATTTACAGCTTTATTAAAAGTTTAAAATATATGGAATAAGTTTAAGAACTTTAGTAAAATTTACTTGAGTAGATAATAGTTAAGTAAGTTATCCAGAAAGAGTGAAATTGAAATTAGAAAAATTGTTTTTAGCAATGAATTCACTTTCAAAATATTATTAAAAATTTTAGTCATGAAACATTAAATTATAAAGAAGTTTTAAGTTTTATTTATCAAGAAAAAGAAGAATTAAAAGAAAAGAATGCTCTTTTAGAAAAAAAGTTATTGAGTTACAAAAACTAATTAAGAATTAAAAAAAGCATTAGAATTAGAGAAGGAAATATAAGAACTTTGCAATAGAAAAGGAGAAAACTCTAAAAAATTAAAATTTTATCTTATACGCTAAATATGATTTTTTTAGTTAAATAAATACAGATTTAATATTATTTTAAAAAAAATTTTTTTTAGAGTTTTCTCTCTTTTTATTGCAAAGTTCTCATATCTGAATGTTATTTAGATGCTTTTGAATTAGTTAGATAGTAGAGAATAAGGTAAAACAAAAAAAAATGATAATTTTAAACAAGCTTCTAGGTAAATAGAGTTGTTAGAAAAAATTATGATATAACAGAAATATTTGATAGACAAGCAGCTTTAAGAACTATTAGTTTTACCAAAAAAAGAAAACAAATTTAAACTTCTAACTAACAAAGTAAAGAACAAAGTTAGCCAAGTAAAAGTAATAACTTGAAAAAAATTTAAAACCTATATCTTACAAAGAATAAATAGTATGAAATTAGAATATCAAGTTAATGAGCTAAGAAAAGAAAATAAATGGTATTGTAATTGTTATCTTTTTAAAAAAAAGAAGTTTAAATGTTACTTACAAAATAGTATCTTATAAGCAATAATAATTATAATGACATTACTTATAGTGTAAAAAAGTTCTTGATAATATTACTTTGCTATATTATAATGATTGCGGTAGAATTATAAGAAATAGAATAAATTATTTTTATGATTTAAAGAAAGATGAACTAGTTAAAATTCCAATTATAACAAATGTACAGAGTTATATTGGCAGATTGAAATAGCAGAATAAAAACTTAAAACAGCAACTATCTAATACTAAAGAAGAAATTAATACTCATTTAAAAGCCTTAGAGATTTTAAAGGATTGACATAATAAGCAAAGGTAAGAACTATTAAAAGACTTGAAAGTGAGATTGAATAATTAATGAAATAACAGAACTAATAAGTTGTTCAAATTGAAATTAAAGAAACAAAAAGATAATTTTAATTGAAAATAAGAAAGTAATTTAAAGAAATTCTATATAAATTGAAATTCATTCAATTATCAAAGAAAATAGTAGTTATTAGATTTTACTTTTATTAGGTAATAATATATCATTATGATTAAGGTTGCTTGTCTAAACTCATTTTGGATTTGGTTAAACGTTTAAACCTTTAGTTTCACTAAATTTTACTAAGTGTTTAATATAATTTTACCATTTTTATAAGCTTTGATATAGTTTTATTTTTTCTGAATTTCACAAATTCTTTAATAAGATTTTAATATAATTTAACTAAGTTTACTTTTACCATTTAGACGTCTGTCTAAACTCTTGATTTCACCTAACAACCTTAATTATAATGCTTTCTTTTTCCAACATTTATTATTTTTCTTTCTTCATAGTAAATTTCATAAGTAATTCTTTCACTTTTTAAATAAGCTTCAAATATCTGAATATTATTTATTTTGAAAATGTAAGAATCAATTTTTTCATTTTATTTTTTCTTTAACATACTTCTAATGATATTATAATTCTTGGATTTCATAATAGATCTGATGCAAATGAGTTTTATATTAACTATTTTTGCCTAGACAAATTACATTGATAATATAATTATGATGTTAAACAAACATTATTGATTACTGAAATTTTTGGTAGTACTAATATTCACTTTGTCTGCTTTTGTTGCAGTATACCCTATATTATTATTAATTTGAATAAATTGATTTTAATACTTTTTTATATTAATTGTAAGTATTACTCTAATAAAAGTTATTATTTAATAATTTGATCTTTTTAATAATTATTAATTAGATTTAATTAAATTTATTAAAACTTAATAATTTTAAATAATCAGTATTTTTATTAAATTAAGAATTCTTTATTAAAATATATAAACTTCATTTTGAAATTTAAAATAAAAAAAATATATTTTTTTCATTTTGATTATAAAGGTAATTAATAATTCATTAACTAAAGCTTATAACTTACCTTTGTTTATTTTCTCTTTTATTCTTTAAATCTTTTTTTTAAAATCTTCTATTTAATATCTCTTCAAAATTTATTTTTGCTAAAACATTCTTAAAGTTTTTGTTATTTCAAAAAAAATGGAAGCTTTTTAATTACATATGAAAGGCGGTCAGTAGAAAAGGGGAAAATCCAATTATTAAGCTAATTTTGTGCACATGACTGAGATCAGCCAAGTGGTTCAATAATATAAATTTTGACCAAAATTTGGATTTCCCCCTTTTTACTGACCGCCTCCCATATATTGAATACTTTGAGATTATTATAATCTCAAATTTATAAGAATTTTTTTATTGAAACTTTACTAATCTTTGTCCTACTTTGTTATTTTCTTTCATCCAATAAAAATTCCTGTATATAGCAACAAGTCAATCTCAGGTGACATCATAAAATGGCTTTTAGAATAACTTCCAACAGCGACGTTTTTTATATAAAATGATACCAAGACGTAATGATTTGGGCTCAACGGAATCTGTTAACACATCACCATCAAACAGTCCTAGAATTTCCCTCCAAAAACCTATTTCGGAACCCGTAACTTCAATTTCTACCGAAAATACTGAAAAGTCAACAACTATCGATAAACCACTACCTCCAGATCCACCGATAAAAACAGCCCAAGAAGAAGAGGAAGAACTTCCTATTCCTCCCGAATTTATAGACCATTATGCAGACGTCAAAGTAAAATGGAATAAAATGGATGATGAACCCCTTATATATAGAGATAAATTTATAGCCATTACCAAGACTTATTTATATATTTTTAATTATTATATTCCTGACGGAAGAGAAAAAGCTATTCCTATGACTAGTATTAATAATGTTCAAACTGATGAAGAAGCAAAGATATCTGATTTAGCTCATCAAAAATGGTAAGTAAAACTTGAAAGGCGCATAATATTTATTCTTTAGGTGAATGAATGTCGCTAATTTTATATCTACTTTGAAGGGGAGCTGGTTCAATAGATCTTTGGGTAAATATAATATATACGCGTTTTTATTCCTTTTTTTTTTTTACTGATCCTTTATTTTATTTGTAGTGGGCAAAAGATTTCGGAAGATGGAAAGGTCATGATTTATGCATTATTGTTACTGTTGACCATGGGTTGGTTAAGAGAAAAGGTTTTACTTTAGAAAACAATGAAGGCTTATATGTTTTGAAAAAAGCTTGGAAAACTGCAAAGGGTGAACCATTTAACGGATAATAATATTAATAATAAACCTTTTAACTGGCTAAATATTATTTTTAAAAAATCTGTCTTGACAAATTTATAAATATGTTCTTAAATAACGCGTAAAAGAATTTGGTGGTTAAAACTGCGATGCTTGTGTTAATAAATAGATTACTAGATAACAGAGGTTGATCTACAAAACTATAGAAATTTATACACACTTTTTCCTTTATCAAAATAAAATAAAAATAAAATAAAACATCGTAATATCAAATGAATTATTGATTACTATTAGACGGAGATTATTTCTTCGTTATTTTTGTCTTATTTCTTTAAAGACAAAATGTTGCAAAAATTTTTTCGCACAAAACCTACTAATAAAGATGTAGAAGATTCGAATACTCGAGCATTATTAGAGGCTGACTCGTATGTATTTTTATGGACTTGCCTTGAACAAGTTTATCCAGTTTAATATGGATGGTTTTATTGGAAAACTTTTTATGGTGTAAAAAGATTGACGTACTATATATTCATAGTTATTAAAATAATGTATTTTATATTATAATTATTTTAAATAGCTGGTCACCGCCGGCCTTCAGTTCCAACCAAATTCGCGTTATTTTATGTCAGGATACGGGCGACAAAGCTAAATTAACATTATATGATTCGGCAGTTCCAGTAACCTCAAATTCTTCAGAGGATCGTAGACCAACATCCGAACTTTCTTCTTCTTGGAGTGGAGTTGGCTTTTTTCTTCCAAAGTCTAGCAGTGCAATTAATATTAAATCTAATAATCCGGTTATTACAACAGGTCATCCTCCTTCTCATCACCGTAATCATCATCACCACAATAAATTAGATGGCGACAATATAAGAAAAAGTTTTGATTCTATTAATAAATCTAGTATAAAGACTTTACCTCCTTCCATTAATCGTAACGGTCATGCGTTCACCTCACAGAGAAAGGTAATCTTTGACCTGAAATTTTGTTTTATTATGTTCAACACTAACTTTATTTTATTATGATAAATAAGACGGCTCATAATATAGATTTAATTGGCGAGATGATGTTTGGGGCTGTTCCTTTATCTTACAAAGGGATGACAACCAAGATTCATTATATTAAATCCCCAAAACCTCAAATTTTGTTAACAAAATTGTTCTCGATAAGTCCTGCCGATTTTGAATCCATTTCTCCCGGAAGACGTAGTTCTTTTTCTTCTATGAGTAGTGATACTTCTGTATCTTCCTCTACACAAGGTAGTTTAGCTATCAATAATGAATTGCGTAATGTTACAAGACAAAAATTTGGATCAAATCCAATACATTTTGACGATTATTCGGAATCGAGCGATGACGATTCTTTTCGTTTTATTCCCAATTATTCTACTTCTCCCTCATTTTTTCATCCTGGACCTCCAATCCTTGGTTTGAGAACGAATGATGTTTCGGTATATTCAACTTCTTCTCTTTCAACTTCACCGCGTAATAATTTCACTAATAGAAGGATGCGAAGATACAGCCAGACTAGCATGGAAAATGGTATATTTAACCCAACCCCTTTACCGGGAAGTATTGCGCGACTTGAATCATTAACTAATCGGCTGGATCCTCTGAACAATAATAATGTATGTCTCTTGTGTCCTATATTTTTATAATAATTTTACAAATTAAATAAGCTCTTTATTTCATTATATTTGATTTTCAGTTAAGTTTGAAGCATCCTTCGCGTTCTATGATGTATGCTATTGGAGTCGTCATAACATTAGAAAATAATACAACTTTGGAAGAATTTATATTCTCGCATTTCGCGTTGCTAGAAAACAGGCTACATCAGCTTCATTCTACAGCTTTTAGATTACTTTGTCATTTCCTAAAAAAATCTTCACCATCATCATCAATCAACGGACCTAATTCAGTAAACTTAAATTTTAAGATATTTGCCATTTATTTTTTTAAAAAAAAAAATTATTTCTCAAATAAGTTAATCTTTTTTATTTTTAACTCAACATTTCTTAGATATTTAATCCGACGAATAGGAGATTTTCCGTGGCATCTCTTTCCCCATTAATGCTCCAAAACGAGCAAATCTGGTTAGATGCGGTTTTTCGATTTAAGACATCGTTTTACCAATTGTATAATACGCCGCGAATCCAGGTATCAATGACATAAGAAAAGAATTCACCACATACTACGAAATTAACTCCTTGGAAATGTTGCTCCACCTAAAGTGCGCAAGCTTTTCCTCAAAAAAAAAAAAAAAAAAAAAATTGCGTACGTATGAGCAAAGGTGGCAACAACTAACTCCTTAATCATCCCTTACAAAACTTTGCGCAAGGAGCCATTGTGGTTAAACATGTCGACATTTCCGCAACAAAGGAGTAAACTCGCTAAAAGCCTGTTGAATGAACTAACTTTTTTATTGGAAAATTTTGATAAAGAATCTAATTTGTATCCTTTATTGAAAAATAAGTTGACCACGTAAATTTCATAATTTATCGTATTCACCTTAATTTTTTTATTTATAAAAATTCAGTTTCATCTCCACGCTGATATCTAGCGTTTTAATGTATCATCTGGCATGGGTTCCGACAGTAGCACCAATTGCAGATTTTGAAGAACGGGTAATTTTATTTGCCTTTTATGTTTTAAAGGTGAAAAAAAAGAATGAAAATAATTTAGCTCATTAACTTTATTTTTAGAATGGGAAGAATCTATTTTATGATCCGTTATGGGCACAATTAGGGTAAATTTCTTAATTTTGAGATAGCTCTTATTATGAATGGATAAAAGTACCTAGGTTTTTTTTAGTGTGCAAGATGCTATGTTGAATACTATTATTATCTTTGTTTTTATCCTTTTAGGGACTTGTATGGTAGCATAGGTTCACCTTCGATAATGAGCCGGACCATTATTGTTGGTACAGATGTAAACATAGTCCGTCGTATATTATTTGTTTTGAGTTATTTTATTCGATGTAATGAAGTATATGAAAGAATGGAACATATGGTTCCAACAGAAAGTCAATCAGAAGAACAGGTGGATCCTGAAAATAATCTACGATATAATATTAGTTCAAAAGATTTCTCTTCTGAAGGTGCGTCAAAAATTGCTGAATTTTGTCAACACTATAATAAATAATTGAAGTTGATATAGATGAACTTTTTAAAAAAAACCACTGCAGACATTTCCAATTCCAATTCATTGGACATGAATAATTCTTATCATGCTACTGATAATCGACGGAAAAGTGTTAATTTGGATTTATCATTCGATAATTTCACCGATAACTTATTAGAAGTTCCAATGCCAAGGTAAATTTCAATTTATTGAGTATATACGTTTACTATTTTATTTAATCATAATGTTGTATATAGATCACAAACCCCAACTATAATACCTGACGTATCATCCAACGAAACGCGTAATGAAAATGATGAAACTTCTAGTGAAAAACTTCCGTATCGAGCAGATGAATTATTTGTAAAATCATACGGTAGATCACTTATGGTCGGTTGCTGTGATACTTACATGTCCGATTTTGTATTGATGGGCCTACCTAAACTTGGTGAATTTCAAGAATCATTAGAAAGTGACTTGAGGAATTCTCTGCTGGTAAAAATTTTCTTCTATTTGAACATTATATTAAAATTAATCGGAATGTTTCGTCAAAATGGTTGCGTAAATTGCGATTATTTAGATTATTTTTATTACGACAAAATTATTTAAAAATTTATGATATGTACTTTTTATAGATGCAGCCGCTTTCTTCTCAAGACCCAGTTTCAAAATCCGTTTGCATTTTGGGACAGTTGAATACATTGCAAGTACACAATATTGCACGATTTTTGGCACGCATTGAAATATATATTAATATTTATTATACATAACATAATTATAGAAATTGTTCAGTTTTAGGCTGTGATGCATACGGAAGTCGACATGTGATTGGAAATTCGACAGTTACGGTTGATGGAGATCACATAAGAAATGGCGGTGGCTATTTCCTTCCGCTTCATACCTCAAATTACATATACGCTATGTTACATCAATGTAAAGACTTGTATACAACCATGGGAATGCCTGCAGAATCCGTAAGCAAATGTTCCTTTAATTGCAAATCATTTAATAAAAAAGAAGGACTAATTTTTCATGATTTCATAATTTGTATTTTAATTTAGTGTCTAGAGTATATAGAAGATCATCTGAGATT
The DNA here is from genome assembly GCA_946474995.1 of Funneliformis geosporum. Taxonomy (NCBI): domain Eukaryota; kingdom Fungi; phylum Glomeromycota; class Glomeromycetes; order Glomerales; family Glomeraceae; genus Funneliformis; species Funneliformis geosporum. The sequence continues at coordinate 10,027 of CAMKVN010000987.1, read as the reverse complement.
ATTATATTATAAGGCTGTGATGTACAAGAAATTGTATTCATCCTCACTCCCTACATCCACCACTTCAGGAACTTCACCTTCGATAGCATCCCCATCAATTTATATGCCACCTTCATCGGTTGACCATGTTCCGTTGGATATATTGGATGTTATAGGTTTACAAAAATCGGATATTCCTTTAGTAAAAGCCATAAATTCAACTTTCTAACCTTTTATAAACTCTATTTTCTTTGGTATTAAATTAATTATTTATTTATTAACAATTGTTTTTATTTATAAATTTTGGAATATTTCACTATTTATTTATTTCTATTTTTTTTTCTTTTTATAATTAACGTTTATCTTTCCTTTGCTTTTGTTAATAAATCGAATTATCAAAAAAATCAATTGTTTGTGTGTCACATTATTTTAAGAGCTGCGCACGAGCGCGTGGTGATAACGAAGCACATTTGAAAAATATAAATGGCGAGAGATATGATATGATTGTAGAAATCAGTTAATCACACTACGTAAATACTTACACGATTCGTCTATATGCGCATAATAAATAAATGACTTAAGGGTGGGAAAAATTATGCAAATTAGTATATAGTCAATATATCAATAATCAACAAGTTAAAAAAAAACATGCGTAAGACATGATATATCAAGATGTCACTTGAGCAGGATTAATTGATCAAATTATTTACATATTTTCTTTTTTTTTTTTTGTTTTTTTTATTGTATCCATTACGAATAAATAAATCATTTAATGAACAAAAAAATTTTCATACGAGTAACTTAATATACATGAAAAGGTGATATATTAATTACAGTTTTAAACTTATCATTGTATAGATCTTTTTTTTTTTTTTTTTTTTATTGATTTTTTATGCGTAAGAGAAATATATATATATATATTCTCTTTGATTCAACAGCACTTCTTTCTTTAAGTTTAAATAATTGTTGAAAAATTGATATACGGGGCGTAGTAGCAAGAGGTGTTTGTTACACGAGCACGAGAAAACACTTCTACCTAATGATAACTTCCTTTTCTTTTAATTCAAACCAACATTACGATCAAGCCTCAACGGACACGGAAGTAATGATGAATGGAATTGGAAATTCAAATTTTACAGAAGAAAGTCATCACTATAATCCATTATATCAAAATCATCATGAAATTGTAAATCAAGACATAAAAGAAGGCTTGGTTTTAAATGAGACTTCATCTCCTGAACTTTCACCTAACACCTTAACCAGACATGTTTATCATCATTATCTGCCTCCTTATCGTCAAGTTAAACGTCGACGTCGACTCACCGAAGAAGAAACAAGTGTATTGAATAACGTTTTTGAAAATGAACAAAAACCTGATGCAGCTACACGTGCTCAATTGGCTCAACAATTAAATATGTCATCACGTGCAATTCAAGTTTGGTTTCAAAATCGTAGAGCAAAGGTTAAAAGAGACATGTTGGAATCAAAAAATGCTGCAAAAAATAAACCAAAGAAATTGACTTTAGCTGTAGATTATTTCCCGGAAAAGATTAAACTATCAAATCCTATTGGTAATTCCCGTACAAATTTACCCAGAAAATCCAGGATCACGACAAATTTGGTTAATCATTGTACTTCACCTGAAGAACCAAAATTAGATATTTTAAACGGAAATCCTATTAATTCTTATGTTATTCATTTCAATAGTGGGAATGAAGTTATAAATCAACCTGAAAGTAACATTAATTATTGGAATTCTTCTTATTTGAAATCTTTGGAAATCGATGATTCTTATGCTAATGGAAATAGTCTTACAAATGTGCAAAGTAAATCTTAAAAAAAAATTTTTTTTTCTTGTCTATTTTAAATAATATATTTTTTTTTAAAAAAAAAATTAGATTTTGAAGCTACACCTTTATTGGCATTGCCATGTTTTTCCAATAACTTTTTTCATGAAAACAATTGTGCCGATTCTTACCGTTATAATTTATCTTCTCCTGGACCTTTAGGGATAATAAATTCTGTTCAAGATTATGATGGTAATATACCTAATCTACTTAATTTCTAAATATTTCAACAATTTTTTTCGATAATAATTGAACTTCAAATTGGTTTTTCAGGAACGTCACAGAGAAACCTTAATATTTTTGGGTCCAACGCAAATCAATATGTGTTATCAAGTTCAACGACCGCCATACCTGCAATAGGCGATTTATCCATCTCTCAAAATGTTCGATATTTGCCATTATCCATTACATCCAAATATCCGTCAACCGGTATGACCAATTTCCAAGGCGGCCGAAGATGTTATTTCAATTAAAGAATTTCCATTCGAAAATTTGTCATCTAAACAATCGAGTTCTTTAAGATTCATGGCAACAATCACGATAATGAATCTATCTATTATGGCTAGTGAAACAACATTTGAAACCAAAGAATTAATGATGATTGGGGAAAGTCTGTTTCAAAGATAATATATGTCGATCATTTTTACTTGTGTATTTTATTTCATATAATTATAAATCTTAATTGTATAAACTGGTGATTTATCTAAAGAACACTTTGAGTAAACATTTGTGATGCGAATACAAAAATTAAACTTTCTCAAATATTCCGCGCATTTTGTTATTTATATTTTATTTCAAAAGACATTGTTATTGCAATAACTGCCTGCCGTCTTTTCCAATTCAAAATTCCCAAATTTGTTATTCGATTTCCATATTAGGTAATGCGCTTGCCGATCATGTCGTTTATCACGTGAGTTATCAATATAAACTTTAGGGGAAAAAAAAATATAAAAATATCAAATTTTTATAAGGCCTTTTTTTTCACCTTTTTACTAACATCCATCTATCTTTCATTCATCTTTTTCTTTTTTTGTTATTTCTTATACAACTTAAAGAATAAACATGTCTTATACTTCAAATTACGGTGCTCCGGGTGTTCCCGCTCCTCCAGGAACATTGTTCACAGCTACCTCCTCTTCTACTTATGGTGGCAGCAGTGCGGCCCCACCATCGTCTTCAACTTACGGAACCAGTGGATCTTCATATAATAGTGGTTCTTATAAAAATTCTTCTGGTTATACCTCTTCATCTTACTCTTCAAGATATGGAAACGAACGTGGTGTAGATCGTTCTTATGATGATCGCAGTCGGAGGGATCGTAAGGAGTATGTTTTAATATTATTTTTAAATATTAGTTCTTTACTGTGGCTTATAGATCAAGTCAAATATTCTTATAAGAACTTTATTATGTCTAATAAAATAACTATATAAATATGTTATTGTAAAGGTTAACCGGATAATTACATGAATCAACTAACTTAATTACTCTCCTTTATTAATTTTAGGTATGATTCTCGCAGCTCTAGCTATCGAGATCGTAGTCCTACATATGAAACTTACGGAAGTAGGGAACGTTATTCTTCATCGAGCTATCGTCCAGGAGGAGGGAATAACTCTTATTCAAATGATCGTATGTCAAACCTTGGATCGGGTTTGATTAAACAAGAGTGGGATTTCTCTAAACTTCATAAATTTGAAAAGAATTTTTATCGGGAACATCCTGAAGTCATGTCACGATCAATTGTCGAAGTTGATGAGTACCGTAAATTTCATGACATGAAAGTCTTTGGTCGTGAAATTCCAAAACCAGTAGAAACCTTTGAAGAGGCCAATTTTCCAGGTAGTTTTTTTAATATACCAGTAAATCTAATAAGGTTCACTATTTCTTTTCGAATTATATTTGAAAATGCTTTCCCTTACAATTTACTTTAGCTTATGTGTTGAAAGAAGTTTTGGACCTCGGGTTTAAAGCTCCCACGCCAATTCAATCTCAAGGATGGCCGATGGCACTTTCTGGGCGTGATGTTGTAGGTATAGCTGAAACGGGATCTGGCAAAACTCTAGCCTACTGTTTACCGTCTATCGTACATATCAATGCTCAACCGTTCCTTGAACCTGGTGATGGTCCAATTGTTTTAATTCTCGCTCCTACACGTGAATTGGCCGTGCAAATTCAACAAGAATGTACAAAATTCGGCAAATCCTCAAAGATTAAAAATACCTGTGTATACGGTGGTGTACCTAAAGGACCTCAAGCTCGCGAGTTGTCACAAGGTGTTGAAATTTGCATTGCGACACCTGGTCGTTTAATTGACATGTTAGAATCTAGGCGAACAAATCTTCGCCGAGTTACTTACCTTGTTCTAGATGAAGCAGATCGTATGTTAGATATGGGATTTGAACCTCAAATTCGCAAGATAGTCGATCAAATTCGTCCAGACAGACAAACACTTATGTGGAGTGCAACTTGGCCAAAAGAAGTTAAAAAACTAGCCGAAGATTATCTTCATGATTTTATTCAGGTGAACATTGGTTCATTAGATTTATCGGCAAGTCATAACATTACGCAGGTAGTCGAAGTTTGTGCAGAATATGAAAAACGAACAAAGTAAGCATCGATTATGTTTATAAATACGTTTGATATTGATTAAGTGCATCGTTTATTTATTTACTTTTCTTGTTATAGATTAGTTAAACATCTTGAGAGGATCATGGATCAAAAAGATAATAAAACATTAATCTTTACTGGAACTAAGCGTACAGCGGACGAAATTACTAAATATTTGCGGCAAGATGGTTGGCCAGCACTTGCAATTCATGGTGACAAGGCTCAGAGTGAACGTGATTGGGTTTTAAGTGAATTTCGGAGTGGCAAATCTCCAATTATGGTCGCTACTGATGTTGCATCTAGAGGAATCGGTATGATTTATTAACTATATTTTTGCAGTTTTTAGTTGTTTTAACGATTTCTTGCCCTTTCGCGTAAGTATGTAGGTCCCCCCTTAAAAATGCCAGCAGTAGCCGCGGGCAGAAAGTGCAAATCTAATAACGCGTTTTCAAATAAAAAATTAAAAAGAAAAAATATATATCATAGGCGCGATCAAAAATATAAAAAAATTTTCTATCAAAAAAAAAAAATTCTATCCATATACACAATATATAAAATCCCCAACACATAACACCACAAAACACGAAGAAATTCCGTCTCTTGGCTAGTTTTTACCGGGTCCTGTTTGGAGTGCCCTTATATTTGGATTTAAGCTCTAGCCGATTCAATTGCTTACCAATAGCTTAAATGTTTCCTCACATATTTTTATAGCCAGCTTAGATTAACTGGCTAGGAGAAAACTATCCATATAATGGTAACTCATGATAAAACTAGTTCAGGCGGTTTTTTGAAGTGCTAAACACTTGAATTGAGGAATTTCATGGGTGCCGTCATTCTTTATCAAAAGAAACGTCATGTTGTGTTGTCCTCTTTCCGTGATACTTTCTTTACTTGCCTGCCGCTGCTCTTCGATTCTGGCATTGGGACTTACATATCCTTTTATCCTTTTATATTATATTACTATTATTTGTCTGTCTATTCTGTTTTGTTTGTCTTTTGAATTTTTTTTTATTTTTTTGCTCGTTCGTCATTGTATCGTTGAAATTGCACGAAAGTCATTTTGATGGCAATGTGCATTTATATATAATTGACGCCGGCTGATAGAGTTACCCTTGCTAGATAGTAGACTCTCTGATTAATTTGATTTGCTCACAAAATTTTTTTGGACTTCAGATGTTAAAGATGTTAAGCTTGTTATCAATTACGATTTTCCCACTAATGTAGAGGTAATAATAACTATTTTTATCTTTGCATCCTTATTTCTTTCTTGTACATCTTTTAACGTTTTTCGTTTTATTATAGGATTATGTTCATCGTATTGGACGAACAGGACGTGGTGGTGCCAAAGGCTCTGCTATAACGTTCTTCACAATGGATAATGCTAAACAAGCTAAAGATTTGGTGAATATATTGCGGGAAGCTAATCAGGAAGTGGATCCAAAACTGACAGATTTAGCAAAAATTTCTACTGTCAACCCTAATAGTGGTAAGTTTTTATATTACTTTCGTATTCAACAAACAATTCTTCATAAGAAATTAAACCATTAACAATTGAATTAGGACGGGGAAGGTATGGTAGTGCGCGTTATGGTTCTAGCAATAGTAGTAGCCGCTCTCGTTGGTAATAATAATATTAGAGTTTGTGCAGAGTGTATTGGCTTGGACTTGGAAGAATAGAAATACCTCTGTGTTAATCATTGATTCGTTTTAAGTGCGTTTGAAATAATAACGTTATAAAAATGCGTATGATTTCAATTATTATATATAATGCAACATATTAGAATACAAAATAAATAAATCAATAATATTTTTTCTCTCAAAAGGATTGTTTTGATTTCATAATGATTTTAACAATAATAATTTTTAATTAATTAATAAATAAATTGTATCATAAGTATGGTTGATAAAAGTCCTAATTGGTCCTAATTGGTCCTTATTAATTTTAAAAAAATTATTAGTTTTAATAGTAGAATATGTGAATCTAACCATTCAAATTTTAGAACGATTGGGCTGGTGGTTCGCACGTTATTTGCGTTCAAAGTTTCGTCACAACAAGTCGGATTTTCTTTGTTGGAAATTTAATATTGTAATAGTTTTAAAAATTAAATTTTTTTAAATATTATCATTATATTCAATTTTTTAATTAAAGTTACTTAATAAAATAAGTTTAAATTTCTTTTTAAAATTTAAAAATATCTTTAAAATTTTAGATTTAGGATCTAGATCCTAGGATCAGATCCTAAATTAAGTATATATTAGTGATGCAGACTTTATAAGGTTTACTAATTTATCTCCTAGATTCTGATTGGCTGGTATTATTGAGATTAGTTAGGGTTAGGTTAGAATTAGGGTTAGGATTAAGGCTTGGGTGATTTATCACCGGCATGACACCAGTAGTGTTTCAATTTTTATTAAGTATCTAGGGGACTTAAATTTTTTAGTTTTGATATTTATTTGTCATCCCCTCAGCACATGACAATTAACATAATTAAATTTATCAGCCAATCAGAGCCTGAAGGGTAAATTAGGTAAATCGACTTTTATATAGAATAGTTACCTTATATATATAACATCTATAGTGTAATAGTATTCTACCTTTTGATTAAATGACACATATATGATGTCTAACATTTCCTTAACATTAGACGTGACCTTTGACATGTTTTTGATATGACTTATATATATATTAGTATGCTTCAATATATTATTATTTATTATTAAAACTTTAATTTATTATATTTATTAAATAATAAATATTAATTAAATGAAAAAGTTTTAACAAAATATAAAAAAAAAATAAAACAAATTTTAAAAATACAAAAAAGAAAATAAAAAAATATTTGTTAATTAAAAAAATTAAAAAAAAATTTGTTAATTAAAAAAAAAAAACTAAAGAATTCGTAAAAAAAAGACTTGGAAAAAATATAAAAAATATTGTTTTAATTGTAAAAAAAATTCACAATGCAAAAAAAAATTTCATAAAAAAACTATCCCATTACAAATGATTCAATTAACTATTCTAACATCATAAAAATTAAATAAAATTAATAATAAAATATATAAAATTGAATATTTTATAAACAAATTTTTTACCTTGCTTTTTTTTTCTCAATCTTTTTCTCATTGTTTATATTTTTTTGCTAATTTTTGCTTTATTTTTTTTTTATTTTAAAATTTTTACTACATACTTGATTAAATTTATTAGCTAAATTTAATAAATATTAATTAAAGATTTAATAAAATGTGAAATTTAAATAAATTATTTATTAATTAAAATTCTTACTTAGTTTTAACCAAAAATGAGATTGAAACTCATTAAAATAAATCTCTTCTGTCTTAGAACTCTTCTTTGAAGATTTTGTCATATATGCATACATTGTCTATAATATAAAAACTAAACATTAGTAATTACTTTTTATCAATAGCAATATTAACAATATTAATAAAAATTTATTTACATTATAATTTTTGATAAACCTTTTAAATTTTTCATGACATTGACTTCCCATATAATTTGTTTTACAATTTTCATTAAGTTTTTTTGTTACATCTTCCTACTAAAATTCAATTTTACTCCTTCCAATAATATAATGATATTCTGAATTCCTTTTTTTTCTTTTGTCAATTAAAAAACATGTTTTCTCATTAGTCTATTTAATCATTTAAAAACATTTGAAATTTAAAAAGAAAAGAAAATTCATTCTATATATATATTAAATAAAATTAATTAATGTCATTAGATTAACCTGATTTATTATATTTTATTGATTAATAATAAATATGATTTATTATCTAATCTAATAGTAAATTAAATAAAAGTCAAAAAAAAGTTATATTTTTTAAAATCTGTTTTTTAAAATTGTATTTTTTAATATTATTATTATTAAAATTAAGATTTATTATTTTTAATAAAATGAAATTAATTTATTTAAATAAATATAAAAATGTTAATAAATAAATAATAAATAAATGAATAATTAATGAATTTAAATCCTTAATGAAATCTTAATCTAAACTCAATAAAATCCTGATAGAATCTTTTTAAAAAACTAATTCTAATTAAATTAATCTATCTGATTGATTTGATTGATTTGATTGATCTAATTAATCAGATTATATTTTTATTTAATCAGAATTTTTTATTTTTTATTTTTTATTAAACCTTTTTTAAAATAATGGATAGTAGTGAAAGAATAACTTTTTGGAAGCAAATAATAACCCCTTTTTCTATAATTAATATTAATAATCATGAAAATGATAATTCTAAGATCATAAAATCAATAAAAAGAATTAAAACTACTTCAACCAATAAATTTTCTGAAATATGATAATATTTTAATAAAAACGCTAAAGTAAATAATGGTCATTATCAAGCGAATTGTTTTCATTGTAATAAAATATATTCAAAAGTAAACCAGCAACTATAAAATCTCATTTAGCAAATGAATGCTTAACTTGTTCTAAAGAAATTCATTCCTATTGGCAAAATAAAGTAGCATTCAGTGTGATTAATTATACACATTCATCACCATCAACAAAATTTTCAGACGAAAAATCATCGCTAATATCTGATCATTTTCTTCCATTATTTAATTCAGTTATTAATTGAATAGGTAAATCTTTAATTAGAGTTTGAGTAATAAGAGGATTGCCATTTGAAGTGATCAAAAATCTATTTATCATTGATTTATTTAAAGAATTAAATTCTTTGTATAATCTCCCATCTTGTACAATGCTTTCTGATCAAATTCTTAATGAGAAATTAGCTCGTATAAATATAGCAATTTATCAAGATTTAGATAAAGAAAAAAATTTAACATTAGGTAGGTAATAAATAAGTTTTATTTAAAATATTAATCTAATAAAATACTAATAATAATTTATTTATATTATTTATTAGCACTTGATAGGTGAAGTACAAAAAAAATGGATTTTCTTTATAATTACGTTATAACAACTTTGATTAAAAAAAATATCTAATTGCATTATATAACTATTCTAAAGATTTACATAAGATGATTTTTTAGCAAAAAAAATATCTGATATTATAGAAAGTGTTGAAAGTGAAAAGTTTGCAACAATAGTAGCTAATGCTGCTAGAAATTGTAAAGTTACATGTGAAATAATACAACAAACATATAGACATATTTGGGATATTCGATATGCAGTATATGCATTTAATTTGATTGTGACTGATCTTATATGACTTAAAAAAATAAAGAATGTATTGCTAATTGCAATAAGATATGTAAATTTTTCAAATATTCACATATTACAAATTTGTTATTTCGTCAAGGTTTAGTAGATATGAAAATTAAAAGTGATGGATTACAAATATTAGGATTCCTCAAAATTGAATCAAATCAAATATTTAAGCAATTTGAATTTGATTTGATTTTTTCAAATCGAATCGAATTGAATCGGAACCAATTTGAATTGATTTGAATTTGATCAAATTGAATTGAATTGAATTGAATTAATCGAATCAAACTGAATCAAATTGAATTGATTGAATCGAATTGAATATAAATTTTTTTAATTTTTACAATGATATATTAAAATAAAGTTATTCTAAAGTTTTAATTAAGAAAAT